>QVRM01001549.1:1415000-1487500 GCA_003439945.1 Dermanyssus gallinae | reverse complement strand
TTTTAAGACAATGTTACGGGGTGCGATGTCGAAGGCAGATTTTAAATCAATAAAAACCGCAAACAACGGGAGTTTTTTCCGGTTTAATGAGATTGTGATCTGCTCGAGAAGTACTTCGCAGGCTGAGATAGTGGAACGCCCGGTCCTGAAGCCATGCTGCTCATCTGGATGGAACCCCAGTGCTGTCAGAAAATCCGAGAGACGTCTTGTCAGTATGCTTGAGAGTAATTTGTAGACACAACTTCTTTTTGATATCGGCCGCCACGCAGCGGGGTCCGAAGGATCTCCTTTACCTTTTGGAATTACTTTAAGAAGGCATTCATACCACTTGGCTGGCAGAGCGCCCTCAGAGACGCATCTGTTAAAAAGGGACTGCCATATAGGCACGAGGAGATGTCCCTGCCGAAGGTGTTCATTCCTTACAAGATCTGACCCGAATGCCTTGTTATTTCGCATACGAGCGAGGGCAACATTGACTTCGTCTAGACTAAACGGTTCATCAAGAGCCTCAGAGAAAAATCTCTCGGGAGTTTCGAGCTCGCACGAAATAGGAATCTCGAGAGGTACCGTATCCGCATGAGTGAAACCTGCTTGAAAGTGGCCCAAGAGTTTTTCAGATGGGATTGGACAGCTCGTAAAGTTGTGAGGCTGTCGTATAATGAGGTGGGGTTCTTGTTGTGCTTTTAGAATGAGGAGGCGTTCTTGATGGTCGGCAAATGGCCGCCTCTTGAGGTCTTGAAGCTTCCGATAATGCTGTCGTGTGATTGAGTAAATAGCCGCCGCAGCTGGGTCATAGGACGATTGGTGGAGGGCTCTAAGTAGAATTTGCCTCAGCGCAAAGCAGTCACTGTCGTACCAGCGTGGAGAGCGCCGCATATTTGGTAGTGATTTAGAAGCTGAGTTTATAAGGACGCTGGTGACCTCAGCAATTGCCTCATCAAGGGGGCCGTGCTGTAGCCTGTCAGGTTTAATCCAAGAAAGCAGCGAAATAACCATGTTGTTATCAAGGCGCTTCCCTACGCCGGTGCGTCGTTTATTAGCACTAATCGATTTAATAGAGAGCTTGAGAACCACGGGGATATGTTTCTTAATCCCCGTTAGTAAGACGTGGAATGCCGGCCCTTCATATGTCACACAATTTGGTGGGGCTGAAGTTGCAAAAATGTCGATTGTTAAGCATCCCGTTCTTCCCATAGAGCCAACCCGCTGCAGGTTGGCATCGGCATAATAAGTGGGGGTGCCCCTATCGGTACACACCCACAAACCGTATGCATCGAGTGACTCTAACAGAGCGGTAGTCCGTTCACTCGGGGGGTCTTGCTCCAGCCGACAATTGAGGTCCCCAGCTAGCAGTATTGTCTGACCAACGTCAACGAAGCTCATAGCAATGCTAATCTTCTCCAGTAATTGGTCTGTACTGTCACCGCTTCCCGAGTTAGCACTGCTGTACATGGCAATCAACAAAAGTGTGGATGACGAAAGGACTACAACATTATTCTCTGAGTAGAGCAGGTTCATGTTTCCAAGGCGAGGACCAGTAAGAACAGATACGCCACCTGTGGGACGACCGCGAGCGACTCGTTGAGAGCAACAGTGAAAACTATAATACCCGGGTACATCGAAACGTTGAGCGGAGAACGTTTCTGTCAGGACAACGACGTCGAATCATGATAGTTGGTTACATAGTCCAGATTCTCTCATGCTTCGAAATCCTTCGCAGTTAAATTGGCATATTACTAGTTGTAATTGCGCTTGTTTTGATTGCTTGCCTTCGGCGTCCGCCAGTTGTTGTGCTGTGAGCTGAACACTGTTCTGAGCTCTTTGAGGTCTTGCATCATTTTCATGACGAACTTTTGGAGATTGGGTTTTGGAGGTGGTATAGTCTGACGTTGTTGTTCCACGGTAAAGCGATGATTCACTGGCCGTGCTGGTCGAAATCTCAGGGTTGTTGGCCGATTCCTCAGAGTTGTTGGCCAAGGAGCGGGTTTCCAAACCTCCTCCCAAGTTCCCGTTTTAAGCCTCAATGTTTGCTCACATCACGGAAGACAGGCTATTAGGTAGGACAAGGCCGAAGCAATCAATCGATACAAAAACACTACTCTGAGAAGTTACTTCAAAATGGTAGTACATGAACTTGAGACCCACGACAGCGTAGGTAAATCAATGGGCAGAATTATCGCGAATTTTTTAGAGCAGAATTTTCGCCGGATATAAAGGGAACCGAAAACTTTTGTTACAGTACATATGCTCGTCAACGCCTTTGCCTTGAGTAACAACGTGGGAATGTTTACGATGTTCGTTGGACTCTTCGCTTGATGAGGATTCTTTACTGGCTACAAGGTGTGGTTAATGCATGGGTACAAGTTTGCAACACCATAGTCATAGCAATATCATCAGAGGGCTTTTGTATATATACAGGGTGTTCCTAAGTTAACTGCTTAATTTTAACAGGTGATAGAACTTGTTCTGAACTTGTTTTGTTTTGCAGTTTTGTTTAACCACGCCTAACGAAGTCACTTTTCTAATCTAGAACAGCGGATGGTCCCAGTCAAAGGCGCCGGAATTATCTACGGTCAGGTGCGCTTGATTCACACTCTGAGACTCTCTAACATAAATAGCTAATATACAGAGATAGCTAATATACGTTTCTCTGCCAAATTCTAACCAGTTATCCGTAAACCCAAATAAAGATATCGACCTATAAATAACCCGGTGCTTGTCTCGAAGGTTTTTGAGCGCTTAACCTTTAATCAATTTTGAGTTGATCCTGAACAGCATGGAGTACTGCTGCAGTTCAGCAGGACTGCCCTGAACAGAAGGACATCATGGAGTGGCCAGTTCGGCTTTAGGGGCAACGTGTCAGCAACATGTTCTTGTGATATACTTTGTCGAGATCATGCGTAAATAGTTAGAAAGTTAAGCTGTTAAGAAGACAGTCGCTGCCGTATTTCTAGATCCAAGAAAAGTGATTGTTGTTTGATTGATCCAGTTGATAAGTCAATTTCGACATTTTGTTGTAAAATATCGAAGCGTGCGGCGGTGGCAGTTCCGCTCATGGGTATCAGCCCATTTCTATCCGACCGGTTGCAGATGATTCAGATTGGCCAGGCTGTCTCGGACGCCGTCAGAATATATGTATCAACTGGTATGGCCCAGGAGAGTATATGTTTAACGTTTTTGACATATGTACTTATCCGAAGTATGGCCAGCTGATACTACTCACGGATGACATAACAGCGCAAAGTGTTGTTGGAATTTACTAAAGGACGTGGAAAACTAAATTCAAGAGGCGTCTAAGATTTGTATTGTAATAATATAAAAATATTGTCATGTTTACGGCAGATTTATAGACTGGTCTAAGACGGGAATCAGTTAGCGTTTTACCGACAGTGCTTCTGCGGCGCGTCGAACTATATGCAACGGTAAGGTCTGACTTGGGACGGAGGAACAAGCATTTTTTTCATCTGAAGACAGCGCACGTGGACTTTTTGTGTGACAAACTTCAATGATCTGTGCGGAAGAACATCTGAAATTATATAATTATTTGCTCGGTTTGGACTAACTTCCCCACATATCGTATAGTAATCTTTGAATATGTTTACCAGCTGCGCCTTAGCCGTTACAACAACACTATTTTGGGATAGCAGCGTCCGTGAAGCAGCGCGGGCATATATATCGTCTGTTGGCGGTAATGCTGAAGCAAACTAAATACAGGGCGCCAAATAGAGGATGCCACCACACCAGTAGCGAAGACGCGGGAAGTTACTTAATGCGCGGGTAAATCTGTGATATATAAGAAGGCACGAGAAATGATTCAGTAGTCGTTGGTGCAAGCCAGGCAGGAGACGTGTGTTGTTTGATCGAAAGACTAGCAAACTCGTAACGGTCGCCGTCCGGTCGCTAGGGTGGTGGATACTACAACTATCATTTTCGAGTTTACAGCATTATTGTTCTTGGACATTTCTATATATATTCCAGAGTAGCTATATTCCAAGCGGTATTTCTGCAATATTATTGTTACATCATTTCTCGGACGCAGGCACAATCTTTTTTACATCGTCGCCTATATTTAGCGTCAAGTCTGAAATGCGACTTCTCTTATCTAATATCTTTATTACAGTTCCAACGTCACCTACGGTTTTCTGGCCTCTTTTCACATTTTGCTCGTGAAGGTATTTTGTTGGTATTTACTGAAGCCATTACGCGCTCAATGATGCCCATAAATGCTTCGTTTAGGTCTCATGATAGTCGCTATAGAGTATTCACAATGAAAAATGAAAAACCGGATTGTAACGATATTTACATGTTGACGGGCCTAGCATTGGAAGTTTGTTTGAGCTGACTGAGATTCATATGTAGTGTGATGATCGGAGAACGTCGTGGTGAGTCTGTCAGATTCTAAAATACCTGTTTCACTGATACTAGTGTGTGCATGGCCTATACATGCAGCGGACACTCTGTATCGACCATTTCGTTGAGTGACTGTATTTCAGGCTGGAACACCAATCAGGTCAGAACACGTTGTTCACAGCACCTCCTGCAGAATGCGGAAAAAACGACCATTTCATGAATATACTTCTAACGAATTGTTAGATTATGTATAGCTACGACGCCATTGGCTAACGACAGCAGGCACCAATGTCCATTCTTCTTATAACTAGTCTTTATGTATTTTAACGCCCTGATGGGACCTAACAAACAAAGCTACAACACCACTGCCACGACCGCCTCCATCCGGCATAGGAGAAAGTCGTTGTAATCTGTTAAACGGAAACTACAGGTCTCATCTTGTTGTTTCAGATACTGCTACCACAGATGTCCTCACCGGCACCACCACTAACATTGTCTCTAAACTTTGTTTGTGTAATTTTATAAGTCCATAAACATTAGAATGAAATACGAGAAAGCACGACGATTCATACAAAAATGACAGACCAAACGTTAGATTACCGATATATTATAATAACAATATAAGTAATAGATAATACAAACAAATAGATAATAGATAGACATTATATTGTATATAGGCGATAAACTCAAGATGATAGATAAGAAACACGTAGTATTTTATCTTAGGTAAAATATATAGACGAAATACAGTCAGTTAGATATTGACAGGATCTGCCCTGAGAATCACAGGGGGGCGGGATACGTAAAGTTTACCAGGACCCAATAACTGCGTAAAGCTAGGTGTCGTGGAGATTTTGGTGAAGATGCGAGATAAACGGATTTCCTGATAGTACTCGGGAGGAGTTATCAGCTATCAATGTGGTCCTGCACTAATAGTTCTACTCTAGACAAGCCCTGTTAAACTCTCAAACATAAATAAGACACATCTTCGCTGTAGAAAAAATGTTGGACAAAAGTAGTTGCTCATACCGAACGTCGAAAAAATGCGGTTTGTCAGAAGATGCAGCAAAGGAGTGTTAGTCAAATTGAGCGGGCGGGTATGATTGCTAAGCTTCATTGACGTTGCTTTTTTTTTAGATGACCAACTGGAAAATGCGGTTGCACACACGGCCACCACGGCGGGAAAGCTCCCTGCAAGCGTGGGCCGGTAGTGTGGGGCTCCAACTCACTAAACCCCAGTCATGTCCCCGTCCCCCGGTTTGACTGGGAACTGCTTGCGCATCTCATCAAACAGGGGGGTACGAATCTACTACTCCTGGCGGGCGTGTTCCCCCTGAGAGTCACGGGGAGGGAGGGCGCCTACAAAGAGGGGGCGCTCACTTTTTCTCGTAGAATTGCTCTAGAAACTTCGGATATGATGTCCCAGTATGAGAGTGTTTCCGTAATTTTTTGCGGTTGTCATGTAGGCTAAAAAGTGAAGTCTTCATTAAAAGCCGTAGGGGTGCGCGCTGCTCCGCCCATGCAGGACATTTCAGGACTGGAAGTCGCCGTGACTTGTCAGAATCTGGGTCGAGTAAAAGCTGAGTTCACCCCCGGGTCGGGTCATCCAGTCTTTGATGTTCAGAATTAGGGTACGGAGGCTGGCAGCTGGGGCACCCTCTTGAAAGCCGTCCCATTTGGCGGAGACCCCTGTCTAGGGTGAATCCGAGGTACCTCACCTTGCTGACGATTGTGATCTCCTGGACTTCTAGGTGGAGGTGTAGGGTGGGGCAGTTTGTTCTACCAGAAGTATGGACTCGCTTTTAGTGGGAGCGAGAGCAAGACCTCGTCCTACTGTGTAAACCTACCTTTAGCTTTTCTGTGAAGATTTGTGAAGAGACTACACCGAACGGTTAACTTTAGAACGATAGAAAAACTTTACACGCTGAAAATATGCTACAGGTGATACAACCAAACCTTGGAATTACTAATTAATTATTAAATATTGGCCCAAGCTGTTTAGTGGAACATGTAAGAAAGCCGGAGGCAGCTACGCTATATTTATAGTACTTTACATATCTCAAATCTATTGACGGTCCACAAAACCTTGCGGGCCATCAATGCATTTGAAATATGTAGAGAATTATACGGAAAAGTCATACATGGGCAACGAGCGTTATAAAGTACGTTTGAAAAACTGAAAGTACACCGTTAACTAAATCTGCAGCCGGGTGCAGGGACGCAAGTGACTACATCTAATACCGAGAGTGATGGCGTCACCAAATAAAAAAAATTAATATAAATAATTTATTAATTGACAAAAGTGTTTGCCCGTGAGTAAGGGCAAATATTATTAGATAGTGGATTATGTTACTTATTGGATAAGACATATCAATCCGCGTATCCGCGTACGACATGTTTACATACGAGTGATATGGAGTTCAAAATAATAGAATAATAGAGATAGCGAAAAAAGAGAAGGTGATAGACGTAGTCAAAATTCAGCCTCGTTCTCAGGCGAGTTTAATGACCTGTGAAAGCGAAACTCGAGCTTTCCGCTGAGAATGCCCCCTGTCGTTAATTTTGTAGATATCGTGTCTGTACGCTGTAGGTGGCTGTGAATACGTCCAGAACGATACAGCTATACATTATTATACTAGCCTTATAGCTGAAATGTTTTACTGAAGTTTTGATATACTTCTTGCAATTAGAATGTTGATTGATTGGCTGAATACTTCAATTATCTATTTCTCTATTTATACATAACTCGATTTACTACATTAAAAAATGCTGTTCGCGTTTTCGTAGCATCTTACAATATTTTCCATTTTCTGAGACGCAGCTCGCATAGAGTTCTGAGAACGGTTAAAATAATAGATGCATTCGATCGCAGACTTATGCACAAAAAGGATAATAAAGGGTAAATAAATCTAAAAGCTGGTTTCCGGATTTGGTGCGATTTGGTGTGTGAACAGTAAATAAATCATATGCTAAATTGTCTGTGAGCATAAGATATTAAGTTTTTACAATAAATATTATTCTAATACATTAACCAATTATATTACGCCGAAGGGCTTGCACGGTAACAGGCTCTGTCAAGTGGGATTTTGGCAGATGTAGACAGGCCCCGTTTTCAATGGGATATGGTCACTTTGGAGTAACCCTTCAAAAAGCTAAATTTGATCAAAAACACAAAACTACTAAAACTTGTAAATATGAAATCCAAATTTCGTGATTCAATATCAGCAGGCTGGCTGCTGATACTTGCTCCAAAACTGACCTCACAGAAATGCAAGGAAATAAGAAATAAAACGTGATCCTAAAGTTTATTAACGAGGTTCATAGTACCATCAGTATGATCCGTAAATCTCGAAGCAAATTATCTTCTAAACCTCTAGGGGTCTAACAAATTATATATATATATATATATATATATATATTAAGAATAAAGTGTATCAAAATCGCAACATAATCCAGGCTAGAAAAAGCAAAATAGCTGACGATATTTTCCTTTTCAGTTCTATATATAAACGCCTATTGGCCAGACATTCTTCGAAACCATCTATAGCTGAAATAAAATAGAGCCGATAAGAAAATTACGATCGTCCAACTAAAACAGTAAAATGAAAAGGAAATGAAGTAAACACAAAAACTAAACGAAAATCTTTGCTGCAATTGCTGCACTTAGGTAGAACGTGACACTTTGCAAGAGAATAAACAACATTTTTATTGTCTTCGATATTACAGCTGTGTACACCTATAAATCTGCGCTCGTCGTAACAAAGGGTACTACTACAATTTTACAGAGGCACCTATCGCAGTGCTATTAACATATCCGTTGCATTCCAAACAGAGCCTATATTTGCACCTCGCCGAAGCACTTTTTAGATCGAGCTGCTGCTTACAAAGACGGCAAACATCTCTGCTGTCGTATGTTAAGTCTAAGTGGATGCCCATACAGTTTCAACGGTGGCATTTGAGAGTTGACAAACGACGCTCCCTATGTACATCATGGCATTTTGTTCGTATCGTCGCGGGTGTGTACGCGGGCGAAAGAATCCGACAAAGTGAGTGAGGTACACTTACCCCACGTTTTCACCCCCCGTTTTCACGCACCACTGTGCGGCTTCAACGTGACAACGAACCTCAAAATCGCGAACAAAATTCGGCACACTTGTGCGGTAATACCGAGCGGCCGAAACTGCGGCTGAGCTGCTGCAGCTGTTGCTTCTGCTGCTGCTGCTCGCAACGGTCCATCTATAGCTGTCTATCTATTGCAGTTAAATAAACGCCTTCGCTAGAGCGCGCTCGCATTCAACGAGCGCCTGCTACTATGCGGAGACAAATGGCAGTCGAAAAACGAACGACATCGCATGACGTCCGGTCATATTGTGCTGGAAACATGAACAAACCCGCCGCACGTGCGGCATCACATTGAATTGCTACCAACCCACGCTCATCGCCACCACCACCACCCACCAACGCCATCGTCATCATCAATCACCTCATCAATCAACATATTCTTCAAGTTCAACAACTTCTAGTTTTGCGCGCGTAATCAGTACAAACAATTCCCGATCGTTCTCATCCAGAGTCTGCGAGTGGACATTGGCAGAGCTTTTTGGCCGGAGTGTCTGTCAGATGAGCTTTGCTTGTTCTGCTAGCGTGCCTCGACATCATCCTGTTTTTGTCTCACTGATTCGCCATTATTCGTTTCATATATCGTGTCACAACCCGACGACGTCTGACGGAGGCTTGGCTTGTGGGGACGACCACGGATACCACGGAGCTGGCGTGGCTTGGGCTCGCCTTGGCTGCCATCGTCAAGTCAGCCAAGAGTGGCTGGTTCATCGCTCTCGAGTCAGCACGATGCTTCTTGGCACTGGTTCTGCGGGTGGGCTGATCGATAGGCGGGGTCGGTCGATGCTCACGCCTATGTTCTACTGCACTCCACTCCGCTCTCGCTCTCCTCGACGCGTACACTCGCGTACGGATCAGCTGCACGGCTGCACACATATTGCTGCCCGGCTACATGGCTACTACTACTACTACTAAGGCTAACTACAACGACCTAGTTAGTAACAGCTATCGAAGCTGAGGGGCGTGACCCGGCGCTGCGGGCGAATCCATAGCTTGCTGTGTCAAAGTTCGGACACTTCGAGCTTGCCGAGCCGATTCGGCGTGCCCATCTTTGCGTTGAAGATGTGACTGTAGTCAACTCCGACGTCAAGAATCGTGTTGAAGTTGTTTCGATGATGTGGCTGTTGCTGTTGTTGCTGCTGCTGCTGCTGTTGCTGGACGTGCAGCTGGTGGTGTTGATGATGATGATTATGGTGGTACGGTTGTTGCAGCTGCTGCCCTTGTTGCAGTTGTTGTTGTTGCTGCAGTTGGTGTTGTTGTTGCTGTTGTCGATGATGACCAAGGTGACCCGGGTGCTGCAGTCCGGCCTGAGGCCCACGATGGTGGTGGGCCACGTTGTCAGGCCCGGGCGGGGCAGGTGCCGGTGCTTTGCCGTGGCTGTGCGTCTGGGCCTTGCGCAGCGTCTGAGCCTGACTGCGGCTCTGCGGGCTGATCACGTAGCGGTCGTTGACGAGGTTCGACGTCGAGTAACGGTCGCTGCCGCTCGATCCCGAACCCTGATCTGTGTGGTCGGTGTGATCCTGTTCTTCATCGTCGTCATGGTCATGGTCATGGTCGTGGTCAGGGTCGTTGTTCACGTCGGCCACGGCGTTCTCGTCGAGCGAGTTCGAGTCGCTATGCGGTGGCGGCGGCCGATGCAGGTTGTCGTCGTCCTCTTTGTGGAACCACTCGTTGTCGTACGAATGCATCCAGATCGGGTTGCTGCCCTCGACCGAGTGCTGGTTCGTGTTGGGCAGGTCGTGGCGCCGGTGCGCCGAGCCCGTGTTGCTCGAGCCGAACGCCGCCACGGTGGCCGCCTTCAGCTGACGCTGGTAGCGCTTCTTCTGCGCGACGCACAGCGAGATGACGAGCACGAGCATGACCATCAGAAACACGACCAGGCCCATCAGCCACGTCTTGAACGGGTCGTCCTCCTCGATACGCACGATCGACGCCTCGGCCGGCTGTAACGACAGCAAGAACGTGCCCGGGGAGTACGTGCCCCGGCGCCAGGCGGCAGAAAGAGCGAGAGGTGGTGAGCGAGAGAGTATATATAAATAATTATATATATATATATATATATATATATATATATATCAGGCAGCGCGTATCATTTGCTTGCAATCAAAACGAGCAACATCATGCTATGGTTTGGCTTTCAGCATGCCCATAGCAAAGTGACTCTAGCTTTTCGGCAACGACGCAACAATGTCTCACCGCTGCTCCAGAAGCAGGACTTTACAGTAATGAAAACGTCATATGCTGAGAATAATCCATTCGAATAGAATATTTGCGTGATTTAGAACTGTCAATTATACCGGATAAGTCCAAACGTGTACACATGTCGATTGTTAAACTACTTAAAGGCTACTTAAACTTAATTTGTCTTCTGTGTATGTACATATAGGCGTCTGGAAATTAAGCCAAAACGTTTTGCACGAGATTAAGGTACATACCTCACTGTGAAGAACGTTGAAGTCCTTAAAAAGTTTGTCAAGGAACAAGGAGTTTTGATCGATGAGACTGATGGCAGTCATTACCTCCATAATCGTGTTATCGTCCCGATTTACGAAGTGCAGATAAATATCGCTCCTTAAAGGGAATAAATGTGTAAATTCATTATTCATTATTACCATTAAAGATGGTACATAATTACAATACAATCGTCATTATATAAAATTTGAACACTTCATCGACCGTCCCACCGGGCGATTGATTTGCATGTTTCAATTTATTGGCATGGCCAACTGCAGTAAAAAAAATCACTAGAAAAGTATTTAAAACATGTTATAGGCATTATCATTGATTTGAAGTTAACACACTGAAGCATTGTGTGCTACAGTTTTAACACAGTAAGCTAATCAGGCGGATGAGATTTGAGAGAAAGCATCCCTTGAGATGAGCGCATTTGTGTGCAAAAGTGTGCGTAAGTAGGCTGCATTTAATATTATATATATATATATATATATATATATATATATATATATATATATTAGGCAGATAGGATTAGACACATGGAACTGAAAACGACTTATATATATACATATATATCATACCGGTAAGTGATACATTGAGATACGTCATCTTAAATACAGAATTCGCTTAGCAGAAAAAATGACAGATGCTCACTTTGTTCGGTCGACGGTTCCATCGTCGTTTTCGTGCACCTTGACCTCGTCGATGTTGACGATCGCTCCGGTGATGTTCGCCATCACCATGCGGAATTCGCCCTCCTTCTCCTTAAACTCGTCGGGCGTCAGGCGGAGTACAAAACGTACCCGTTGATCTTCACGAAGCAGGTAAATCTATAATGAAATCGAATAGTAAAATAGCTAAGGAGTCAATATATTATATATATACTAGCCCATATATAAAATCATGTATATACGACCATGTATATATATATATATATATAAACAAGGTGGATTAAAACTCGTCGTAGTAGTACCAGTCTACAATTTCTAGAAGCTCATGCCAACTACAGCGCCGTAGAGATGCTCCTCGGAAGTATAAACCAAAATATGTATCAAGTGGATTGATTTAAATTACGTTTGTAACAGGCCGCGCAACTATAACATGTCAGACCCTCTAGTAACAATAGAGCAGAACAAAGGCCGTAGTGTAATTAAACGTAGGTGCTGTTTACGGAGATGGATTGCTTCATTTAAAACGGGTAGTATGAGCACCGAGAATACACCACGTCCTGGACGGTCAAAACAACTTCGGATGAGAACACTGTGCTTAAAGCCAACTTATGATTTCTCACTGCCAATTGAAGCCGGGCAAAATAGCGGGAAAGATGCGCATTAACTATCGTGCAGTACATCAAACACATTTTAAGATATACTCCGCAGCATTTTGGGCTGATTCGTAACCGTTGACAAAACCTAGATTCAATATTTCATCCCAGAGAGAGAGAGAGAAAATGTCACCAGAAAGTGTACTTTACGCGGCGAAAGACCTTTCACCAGGCTAAGTAGTCACATCTCGACCGGAAAGCCTTTGGGGACCGCTATCCTCGATGCAAAAGGTATTTTATTAATTGACTACGTTTCTGCAGGGAGAGTGATAACTGAAGAGTTACATCTTTGGAAAATATGTCAGAGCAACAATGATGTGATGTGCGTCGTGGACGAGTATTTCGGGTCGAATTATTCTGAGTGTTTCGCTCGTTGTATAAAGGCTACCGAGAATCGTTAGACTAGATGTGCTGAGCTTCGAGGTGACTATACTGAACAATAAAAGGTACTATATACTTGAACCATATACTTGAAAGAAGTAATACAAATCATGTTGCAACACATTGTAAATAGGTGAAAATGGCAAATATAGATTATACATTGTAATCTCATCAAGGAGCTCCAAACAAACGATGTGCTTAATAGAGCTCGAACTTAACGTGTGCAATTATCATATAGGAAATGTCAATAAGCCCACTCAAATTCAAACAAGCTATATAGTTAGCTGTAGTAAAATATACTATATATCGTTACTAGTAAGGCAGGTAGCAGCTCAAAAGAAAAATATTGTCGTATACGTACATAGACAGTGGCGGTGTCAAAGAGGCCTTCGGAATCATTCGCGATAATCTTAAAGTCGAAGTAACCCTTCATTCCCCTCTGGGGGTAGAAATTAAGGGCGACTTCGCCTGTATGGCGGTCGAGCACGAAAGGTGACCCCTGGATTGGGTCCAGGCCTTCGCTAAGGGTACGCCGAACCTCACCCTCGATGAAGTATGACACGCGGCTGTTCTCGCCCTGGTCTACGTCAATAGCCTGCCGAACCACACAACATTAACGACACCAAATTTAAGCAATAGTGTCGACCTATTAAACATTAAGTAATTTTACGGATGATAACAAACGCGAAAGTATAATTATATTCGCAAACAATAAGAGAGAAGTTTATAGTATCTT
This sequence comes from Dermanyssus gallinae, assembly GCA_003439945.1. NCBI lineage: Eukaryota > Metazoa > Arthropoda > Arachnida > Mesostigmata > Dermanyssidae > Dermanyssus > Dermanyssus gallinae. The sequence continues at coordinate 1,474,136 of QVRM01001549.1, read as the reverse complement.
ATATATTCTAAATTTTCTTACTTGGGACCGTGTGAAACTTCGGGACTATTTTCACTACACAGACCAAAACACCTATATAGGTTCGTGTGTATATATAATTAGTGTTTGTGCGCTCCAGTACCTGTACTCGCATAAACGTTGTTCCAAAATTGGCCTCGGTAGTGACTCCGCCGGTGAAGACACGATTCACGAAACGTGGAGGGTTGTCATTGACGTCCAGCACCTGCGGGAGAAACTCCAAGCATGTTCAGCGTGTACACCCAATTATGTAAACCTACTAGGCCACATCAAGGAGCAAGCGTAATTAAAGAACAAGGAAATCGATCTCAAGTCTTGTACTTACAAGTGTTACGTAAAATGGTCACAAAAGGGCGATCAACTAGATACCAAATCCATCAAACTTGAAATTATGTAACCATAACGAGTGACTCGTAAAACAAAGACTGTAATTGCATTATAACTAGTTCAGCGCAGTATCTGCCACTGAAGTACTGAAAAGGAAATGCCCTAGAATTCGACCCGCAGCGACCATGTGCCGTCAGTTCTTCCCGATCTTTCTTTACGAGAAAGGAAGAACATGATAAAGCATTTTGAGGTAGGTCACTTTCTCCCTAGCGGTTTCTAACCCTCCCCGCTTTCATGTGATCCTTGGCACGTGCAAACTTAGAGAAAGCACAATGGGACAACTTACGGAGGAGAACCCGGAGTCTGTACCGGTTACCAATCGCGGCAGTCTCACCTGAATGTCGACCTGGAGAAGTGAATTGTCTTTGGGATCGAATATGGTCACTGGCCGTGGCTGGTGAAAGCAGTCATCGGAGGCGCGCACCACTAGCGAGTATCGAGCACGTTCCTCGCGGTCAAGAACTTCGGTCGCCACCAGCTGGTGGGTAAAGATGTCCAAACTGAAACGGTTCTCCTCATTTCCACCTGGCGTCGAGCGAGAGAGACACAATTAAACGGTTACCACTTGTGCGCATACGAGATTCACTACTGATTGGGCTGACTCTCAAATGAACGAGGACGGCTTGACATAATAATAATAATAATAATAATAATAATAATATTACTAATAATGATTATTATTATTATTATTATTATTATTATTATTATTATTCTAGGCGCACAGTAATGGCGTCAAAATAGTACAAAAAAGCAACGTTTGAAATAATCTTATAGACAACCCATGTTACATTGTGACTTGACACTCGAGACAAAGTTGAATAGTAATGTCAGGGCCGATGAATGGCAAGTGGTTGGCAAGTTGAATCCTGCAGGCAAAAGGCAAGTTGATGAATGTCAAGTTGCAGTGCCCTATGAATGACAAGTGGAAAAATCGACAAAACGAGACATATACGCAGACGAGACAGCCGTCATCTACACTTTGGAGCGCGACTGCGACACTGGGAAACATTTGACAATATTACAGTACCCACAGCAGTAGTGAACTGTTAGCGAAAAACAAACGTGAACGCACCAACGATGTAATAGCAGGGTATTGGTTTATTCTGGCCGACATTATCGTCACGATCGACGGTCGCAAGCAGTTTGTACATCTCCTGACCGGGCGACATGTTCTCGGTAAACGTCAGCTGAAAGACGTCCTGCGTGAACTCTGGTGCGTAATCATTAACGTCCGTCACGTAGATGCTGAGATCGAGGTCGCTCGACAGGGCCGTCGGTACGCCCTAATATGCCGTGCATTTACAAATACACACGCACACATATTGTTATATGTGCAATATTCGACTACAGCAAATACTAGTTATATTTTGAACGCTCTAATCAACAGACTCACAGTATTCAGTATCGCACACATTTCTGAATGTGTGGATGACATGTTTAATGGCTCTCCGGATCCTTGGTTCACAATCTAGGTTATGACTTATGCAACGTTTCAGTTACTACGCAGCAAACAGCTTTCTTACAACAGTTTATCAACGGATAATGTGTTTTCTGTGTTACCACAAAAGGATAGGTACTTTACTTATTCGGCTTTGCTTAAGTATGGCGACTTGAAAAAAATACGAGGCACTTTTGAGCGTTTATGTTAAGCTATGCGTGTCAGGCTTACCAGCTAAGGCTACCAGTACTTCTAAGACAGTTTGGTCAGTGTGTCTGTGAGAACTATAGACTAGATGTTCCTCCCATGATTTCTAAGAAGAAAGTCTTTCATCCTAGGGTGTTTCTAGCTTAGACATCACAATATACACAAGCAAGATGCACTAGCTTTAGAAGTTACTGTACCTATATCTAAAATTCAAGTCATGGGCTCGTACAGATAGGAGAGCGTGTGTCAAACAAAAATTCGATGTTAAACTTCGCATACGATTTCAAGGTATGATCAATAGACGCTAAGCTGGAGTACAACCAAGACATTCTTGCCCAGTCACGTTATTTCGCCGAAAAAAAAGGGTGCGCCAACGGATGAGTGCAATAAAACTGAGAGGTTACCGCAGATAGAAGTTCAGAAACGCGGAAGCGTTTACGAGCTGATTCTGTTCTGACTAGACTGACTGCAGCTAATAGTAATTTAAATACCTCATATTCTAATGGTAAGGGGCTGAGCAGTACTGACTACAGTACCGATTGGTAGGTACGCGAGCATATTAAGCAAACTAAGTGAAAGCGCGTACCTGATCGCCGGCTTCGACACGAAGCTCGTAGACCTTTTGAGTTTCGCGGTCGAGCGGAGCCCGCAGTGTTACGACTCCCGTAACCTCGTCGATGTTGAATGACCTCCAGTGGTTGTTCTGCAGATTCTTCAGGCGGTAGCGGACGAGTGCGTTGGCGCCATGGTCTTCGTCATCAGCGAGGACCTCCACAACGACCGTTCCAATGGTGGCGTTCTGTTGGCACAGGTTATTATTTTTACCGTGACGCACGTACAATGAACCGGCGTCGCAACAACAATACACACACAGAACAAGAGCAAAGACAACAAGAGCCGATACATGGTTAGCCGCATTTTTTCCACCAAAGGTTATGCTATGCTAGTGCTTGCTGTACTAAAACTCAAATAATTTAAATGTACATATATACGAGGTGTGTTCAAAAATCGATCGTGTATCGCGACTTTTGAATTTTCGCGGGTTACGTATATTCGAATTTCGATTTTTTGTGGCGTTATGTTGGTACTCATGTCTCTCACTTATGCCGATGAGCTCGGCCATTTTGAATGTTCACTTAATTGTTGACAGCTGCTTTGCTTGCACGTGTTTTGGATCGTCTTCGATTTGTACCTATTCAAAAAAATGGATCAAAGAACCTGTATCAAATTTTGTGTGAAAAACGAAATTAAGTGCGCGGATGCATTCCGAATGTTGACTGTGGCATACGGAAAAGCTTCCTTGGACCGAAGCAACGTTTATCGGTGGTACAAAATGTTCTCAGAAGGCCGAGAAGATGTGAACGACGAAGAGCGTGCCGGACGCCCGAGCACTTCAACAACAGACGAAAAAATTAATGAAGTGGAGAAAATGGTATTGGCCAATCGTCGAATCACCGTTAGAGAAGTTGCTGAGGACCTAAACATATCGATTGGCTCGTGCCATTCGATTTTTATCAATGATTTGGGCATGAGACGGGTCGCCGCGAAATTCGTACCAAAACTGCTCAATTGCGACCAAAAACAGCATCGCATGAACATTGCTAATGAGATGTTGGACTCTGTCCGCGACGACCCAAATTTGCTCCAGAGGGTCATAACTGGTGACGAATCGTGGGTTTATGGTTATGACGTGGAAACCAAAGCTCAATCATCTCAATGGAAGCTGCCGCACGAACCAAGACCGAAAAAAGTGCGCCAAGTTCGGTCGAATGTGAAAGTTTTGCTGACAGTTTTCTTCGATTGCAGGGGCGTGGTGCATCATGAGTTCTTGCCACAGGGTAGAACGGTCAATAAGGAATATTACCTGCAAGTTATGCGCAATTTGCGCGAAGCAATCCGCCAGAAACGCCCGGATTTGTGGAAGAACAAAAATTGGCTTTTGCACCACGATAACGCCCCTGCTCACACATCGTTGCTTGTGCGCGAGTTTTTGGCCAAAAACAACACACTAATGATGCCGCAGCCACCGTATTCCCCAGATCTGGCCCCCTGTGACTTTTTCTTGTTCCCTAAACTGAAGAGGCCCATGAAAGGACGACGTTACGCTACGCTTGACGAGATAAAGACGGCATCGAAGGAGGAGCTGAACAAGATTAAAAAAAAAGGTTTTTTGAAGTGCTTCGAAGATTGGAAAAACCGTTGGCACAAGTGTATAATATCTCATGGGGATTACTTTGAAGGGGACAAAATAGATATTCATGAATAAATGAATAATTTTTGAAAAAACACGAAAGTCGCGATACTTTTTGAACACACCTCGTACTGTTGTATTGTTTTCAGAATATCGAAATTTGCAATTTAGCGTGCTACACAAAAAACCAAATAATTTAAATATAATAGAAATATGTTTTTAATTATTATAAAATTGATATAAATTGCCAAGTAACTGATAAAAAATTTGTTTTTTTATCGTTGCTAAAATCTAAATCAAAATATACTAAAATATAATTTAAATTTATACATTGAATAGAGCTTATTTAATATATAATTTTAAATTATCTTTTAGTAATAATATATTATATATTACGTACCTAATACGTTTCAACAGTTGATGCATCGCCAGACTTAATAACCTATATAAAATTCGAGGCATTTACTGATTTGCTTAGAAAGGAAAAAATCGCAGCACTAGCAGCTGTAACACTGTTTAGTATGAATGGACACTTAACATTCTGCAGCCGACATCCATCGGAATTATTTGAACAGAATGGGTACTTAGAATCACATTTTTAATGAGGTTGTTTTTAATTCTAGACTATTTTACATTCCCTATGGACTTGGGTGTCTGATTACACGCATTGGGCGTATTGAAGAAGAATCAAAACAATGGTTCAGATTGGGTCAGATAAACTTAATCAGCTACTTACCTCGGGAATGCGAATAGTGTAGTTCTGAGGAGGCTTAATGAAGACCGGCGCATGGTCGTTGACGTCCTGCACGCACACGTTGAATCTGTCCATCGTCGTAAGGACGGGAAAGCCCTGATCGCGAGCTCGCACCGTGAGGGAATAGTTACCGACCTTCCCGCGCACCGATGTCTTGGTCAGAATGCGGGCCTGGTTGTCCGCCAGTGTCTCGACGTCGAACATTGCTGTTGAATACAACAACATACAAAGAGCACTGACGTGACTCAACAACGTGGCCCAGCTTTAGCCCTTCATGTAGAGCCTATTTACACAAGTAACAATGGAAGACGACGCTCCAGACACGTATGTACTAACGGATAAGGTATTTTAATTGAAATCTCAGCTATCCTATCGCATTCAATCCTGCACAGGGCTGATACCGGCAATGCATAGCTAAGTGTCACTGCAACACTGCCGTCGTTTTAAGCACTAATCACTGAACTGCACTCGCTTAACCTGGGTAGCAGTTCAGATGTACACATAAATACATGTACATGTTTAGATGCGCATTCGCATAGTAGGTATTACCTTTAGCAGTAGCATCGGCGGTCCAAGTCAATTGTATTTTCCCGTAACGTCAAAGAGACTGTGCCTAAATGTTTTCCTCCCCAAACGTATAACAAAAACACCGCATAGTCCGGTTCCGGCGAATATGAACAAGCTTACCATTCTCGGGCTGGTCAATGTCCATGGAAAAAGTGACTCTCGAGTTGAGACTTCCAGGTTCGTCCTTGTCAGTGGCGCTGATCACCATAAAGGTCTCACCAGTCCTCAAGAATTCGGACACTTCGGCACACTCGCCCGTTGACTGACGTGCAATAACTGGTCGTTCGTCGTTCACGTCGCTCAGATGAATAGTAATCTGATTATGCAAGTACCCGTAGTAATCGGCCGCAACAACAACAACAACAACAACAGCAACAACAGCAACAACAACAACAAAGACAAACAAAATGAATTAACGATGTCAATTTGTTTGGCGTCGTAAAGCTCACGCTGGTCTATTATCGTGGTTTCCGTTGCAACGCCTTGTCCTGACAAAACCTGTGCGTTAGCTGTCTACGCTGTAGCCACCGTATCGCATCGCCCATTATCTGGGGAGTATTAGCGAATAGTATTAAAATAATAGGATAAGAATCACGAGGGGCTACAATATCTCACCTGTTTAAACGACCGCCGACTTTGATCAGTGCCAACACCTGCTTCATAGTTGTCCCACGCCTGAACGATGAGCGTAAACTGCGGTATATCTTCACGATCCAGAGCTGCCACTACCGAAATGATACCCTGTTACGTAGCACAAACATGGAGACAATGTTAGCAGCACATCGTGGAAATGGAAAACCTAAGTGATACACACTTGTAATACAAAAAATTAACAACCTGAGTCTGAAAGCATAGATTGTTTGCAAATATTGTTTTGTGTGATTAGGATCATGAGTAAACGTAGTGTAATCAATAAAGTATACGTCAAAAGTTAAGCTTTTTACATTTTAAACATACTGGCTTTATCTATATTCAAACGACCAACTGGCATACGTACGCTATCTTTGTCGATTTTGAACTTTCCGTGCGTTCCCGACGGGTCTAAGGCGTACGTAATGCGACCGTGCTCTCCAGCGTCAGCATCGGTGGCATCAAGCTTCGTAACGACAGTACCCGGAGGGCTATCCTCCGACACGTGAAACTCTGTGGGGCCCTCGGCAAACACAGGATTGTTGTCGTTTTCGTCCAGCACCTGAATGCTCAACGAAGTCATGCCGGTTAGCGGGGGCACGCCGGAGTCTGTGGCGGCCAACGTCACATTGATCCACGACGTCAGTTCGCGGTCGATCTTATCACTGACCAGCACCTCGCCCGTCTTTCGGTCGATACTGATGAGTCTCAGCAGATCGGGCGGCCCTTCGAGGCTGTAGGTGATCGAGCGATTTTTGTCCACATCGCTTGCCCGAGCGGTTACGACCGGAGAGCCGATCTTCGAGTTTTCGGCCACCGCCTCCCGGTAGAACGGCTTGCGGAACACCGGCGCGTTATCGTTGACGTCGCCAACCTTGATGTTGAGGATGGCCTGGCTCAGCTGGTCGCCGGACACGCCGGCCTCGTCGACGACCTGCACACAGACCTTGATCGTCTCGATGAGCTCGCGGTCGAGACGCTGCCGCAGGTAGATTTTGCCGCTCTTCAGGTCGACGCGGAACGTGTCGGACGCGTTGAACGGCACCAGCGTGCCCTCTTCGTTCTTCGCCTCGGTGGCGAGCGCGTCGACGCCGCCGTTGCACAGCGCGTAGCTGAGATCGGGATTATCGTCGGGGTCGGTGGCCACAAGCTGGCCCACCTCCTCCGACGGGTGGGTGTCCTCCAGGATGTGCACGATGCCCGGCGGGCGCAGTGTGGGCGGCTTGTTGTTCACATCGACGATGCTGATGTTCACCTGGCAGGCCGCCCACATCTGCTGGTCGCCAAGGCCGCCGTCGAGCGCCACGATGGTGAGCGTGTAGAGCTTCGACTTCGGGTAGGTCCGGTCGGGATCGAGATAGGCGCCGGGCGCCACCGAGATGACGCCGCTCATGGCGTCGATCACGAACTTGTCCTGGGCGCCCGTCTCGATTCGATAGGCGACCCGGGAGAACGCCGGCGAATCGTCGCCGTCCCGCGCCTCGACCCGAACGACGCTGCTGCCCTCGCGGATGTCCTCGGGAATCGCCTGCGCGTAGAACTTCTGAAGGAACACCGGCGCGTTGTCGTTCGCGTCCTGCACGAACACCTTCACCGTCGTGTTGGTCGCTAGCGGCGGCTGGCCAGCGTCGACCGCCCGGACGGTGAGCGTGAGCACCCGGATGTCGCCCGGCGGTTGTCCGGCAATCGCCTCAAAGTCCACTGGCTGTCGGGGCCGGATCTCGCCGCTCGCCTCGTTAATCGTAAAGTTCGACAGGTAGTCAAGCAACTGGTAGCGGACCAGCGAGTTGGACGTATTTGCCTGGTCAGCGTCGCTGGCATGTACCATGATCGGATTGCTGAAATCTGCGTGTACAGGAAAAACGTCAGACAGTCCAAAACTGGGTCTACACGGCATTTCTCCCCACCAAATACGCAATACATAACAACCAGCTAGGTGACCGTAAGAAGCGTTGCGGTAACACTACTACTCCCGTCTCGTAGTACAAATCGTTTGCAGTATCACTATGATTGGAGTTCAAGTGTCTGTAATAGGCGTTATGCTCAATACCGTTGTCATGTTTGCTTCGTCCATTTTCGTTTGTGTACATACTTGTTGTTTTTGCGGCTATCGTTGTTGTTGCTGTCGTTTGTTAGTTAAACAGTTGTTAATATTGATGCTGTTATGGTTTTTTGTTAGCTAGAGTTGCTACTTACATCACTGTTATTTGTCTTGTAGAAGGTATGATTGTCGTTGTTGTTGTTAATTTAGTGTTGTTAATAGTTATTTAATCAAATAGTTACATTATGTAAGTGGAAGCTTAACCTGCGTACTCACAGGGTTCATTTTCCCGCAGTCTGGCTTCGTATTTAGGCAGGTCGAATATTGGCGGATTATCGTTCACATCAACGATGGCGACCTCAAGTTGAACCGTGTTTCGGCTACCTTTGCCGAGTTCATCTCGCGCTTCGATGGTGACAAGGAAGTGCGGTATTGTTTCGCGATCGAAGCCATGCTGGTTGGTGGCAACGCTTACCTCACCACTTATTGGGTCCAGGCGGAGTCTAAATCGAACACGTTGTTTAACACGTTAACCTTAATATCAGTGAATACCTCATGCTAAAAATTATTAATGAAAACAAGAAACGTACATTTGCTCGATTGCCTTAAATCTGTGGCGTCTGGAACTATACTATAAAAAGATACATTAAAATGCAGTATTTCTGTCACTGAGATTATTTCTAATTGTCCTTGCAATTTGTCTTGAACTTACTTGTCTGCCATTGGGCCGCGTATACTTGTGTACCGTATACCGGCCGTTCCAAAAAGTTCCGAATCTTTATCTTCAGCCTGTACCCGAGCGATGACCGTTCCCACTTGGGCATCTTCTCGGACATGCGCCTGATACGATTCCTCAAGAAACACTGGAAAGTTGTCATTGGCATCGCGCACATGGACGGTGACCTCGACAGTCGAGCTCTTGGGCATCGTGTCGTGGGCCTCCCGCGCCACCAGATGAAAACGGATGACCTTTGTCTGTTCAAAGTCGATAAGTTGAGGTCGGATAACGCGTATCACAAACGTAGCCTCATTCACGCCCTCAGCCGGCGATACCTCAAAGGTTCCATTTGGATCGTCGAGAAAGAGGCGGAACGTACCGTTCCTGCCCTGGTCGTGATCGAAAACCTCGGGCGTGGCGTTGCCAAGAAATGTTATCGGCGCATTTAATTGAGCATTTTCGATTATTTCGGCAACGTAGGCCGGACTTCGGAACGTCGGCGCTTCATCGTTGACGTCGGTGAGAACAATCGTCACCTCGGTTCGGGCCACCGAGTCGGCGACAGCCGAGCCCAGTTCCGCCGCCTCGATCTGCAGAATGAAGGCTCCGTTTCGATATTCGGTGGCTTCGCGGTCGAGGCGCCCACTCGTCGTCACCGTTCCTGTGCGCTCATCGATAGCGAACAGGCCGAGATGATTGCCAGCCCGAATGCGGTAGCTGATTGAATTGTCGATTCCCCGGTCGCCGTCTTGAGCCTTAACGGTTAGGACCAACGACCCAACTGGCACGTCCTCAGCGATCCGAGTGACCGCCGGTACTTGAGTGAACACCGGCGGCTGATCCTCCAAGTCCTCAACCTTCACGATGACTACGGCCGTTGCTGTGTGTCGCGGTCCTTGCCGAGCACGGTCCTGGTCAGACACATACGTTCGAGCAAACGTGCACGTGCCAAACATACATGCCACGCCAAGAAAGCACCCAGAATTAGACTTGGTCCCGCCTTTAGTTCGATTGTTTCGCTCATTTTTGAACCACTGTGTCTAACGGCGGAGTAGCAGCCAGTGCAATCTTGTAAGTTGTTCATTTCATTGCGTAATTTATATTGCCGAGTTTTGCATACTGACTTAAGAGCAACACTACAGTACAGTACAACCATAGACACAACTTGGACCGGTGATCCAACTAAAGACGCCCTTTTCAACTAGATCAGCTACTCGATAGATGATAGTATAGAATGACGCAACTCCTTTTGAAAAATAAGATCCAATATTCTTATTATAGATGAATATACTAACAATGGCGAGAACGCGTAGTTCATAGACGAATTTCCGCTCGTAGTCGAGCTCCCCAATCAAGGAGATTCGAGCCTGACCACCATGCTGTGTAAGTTTAAACATCGCCTGCGTCTCGGTATCCGGATTCTGAAAATGTGTAGAGAAAAACAAAAACTAGTTAAGTAAACCTATATGGGAATAGACTTGAATACTTCCGCGAAAAGAGTAAGGAGGCATCAGAACAACAGCATGGGTTTAGAAGATCAAGGTTTACCTATACCGGGCCGTGCGCCCATTGCTAGCAGATATTTGGGACTCTTTTAATATATATGTTATCCTATAGCTAAAGATAATGTTATACGCGCCGAGAGACACAATCATAAAAAAATTAGCTAAGACTAGTTTGCCAAGCAGTAGGAATCGAGAAGTAAAGTGCCTTAAGCCCTTAGAATTATACATTAGTTCTGCAGGGCAAAGAACTTCTGCTATTTGCTGTTGTCTTTGATTCATTATTATTAGTATTATTATTATGATTAGGGACCACGTTGTAATGGCGTTCGGCCTCGAGTCATCTGGCGTTTAGGGCAAAAATGCACTCAAACTGGCAAAAGAGCTTGAAAAGAAGCTATTTGAAGCCAAGATCGTCCGCGTTTCTCCGACAGAGAGTGTCATTAGAATTACAGAGAGGCAACGCCAATATGATGCTGAGTGGTCACCGACACTCAAGCAATAATAATATGCAATATGCAATTTTGTAGATGTTATATAAGTAATATGTTAGTAATTGTAATACATGTACATATTAATCAAATAAACCCTTGTTCAAAAAAAATATATTATTAAATAAATAGATAAATAAAAATATTAAATTATTATTAAAACATAGGTTTTCGACCCAGCATACGAATAATCCAAGATATCGGACAAAGTTTCGACGTTTGCAGTAAGGTGGGCACCATGTAATCAGTTAGAGGTGCATAGCACATGTCCAGCAGGTTGCTACAAGCATGGCCCGCATCTCGTCGATACGTGGGTATTGTCGATGTCGCCTTTCGTAAACATGTCGTTGGTGCAGAGGTGACACTATCCTTAGGTGTTGCATCTTTTGCAGGTGTTGCATTTCCATCTTACACTAGTCGTCTGCGCAAAGGCAACTAAACTTCAGACATCAAACAGTCATCGGCGTACCTGAATTGGTAATAATCGGGTCTGTTCTCACCTGCAATTGGTAGACAACCTGTCCGAAAGGGCCCTGATCCCTATCGGTGGCCTCGAGCGTATCGACGAGTTGAGGCGGTGCGCCCTCCGGGATCAGATGCGACGTTCGGTAAGCTTTGAACAATGGCTCGTTGTCGTTTATGTCTTCTACGATGACGACAAGCGTTTGGTGTATCTGAATTGCAACACAGACACACACACAGACAGATAAGAGTAAACAAAATCGACAATTGAGTTTTATTAGAGCGAAAGTCTATGACGGACCGTTCAATCGAGTTTCTTTCATCGAGTCTTGAATTCATGAACACCGTAAAGCCATTACATATTGTATTCAGCTTCTATTCAAGCGCCGTTTATGATCTCTGCAAATAGCTATTATTTTGAATTTTCTAGCCAATTTGTTATTAAGTAAGTGCCTACGGTAACGCAGTCATTTTATGTCTAAAAATGAATGATCAATATGTTTAAGAAATTTGCCATTTAGTTTTTAAAAAGCTCTCACAAGAATGCGAGACAACGGTTAAATTATATATATATATATATATATATATATATATATATATATATACGCGGTTTAACGTGTTTGATTTATATGCGTGTGAAGGAACCCGCTATTTAGTACACGTTCTTATAGGCGTAAACCAAAATTGAAAAATGTCCCATTGAATAAACGTTTGTTTAGTATCTTATAACACGTCATGACGATCTAAATGTGCAGCGTGCGTATTTTTTTTAAGCATTTGCGTAAAATGTTACGCTTGTGTTTTCGCTGCTCTGCTTCTGCTGCGAGTACACAAAGATTCTAAGCAAACGCACGGATATCCGCTTAACGAGTGCGGGTCTATGGTATAGTCAGCTAAATAATAGTACTAATAATAAGGCGGCAACGACGACGACGACGACAGTGGAACGGCTAATGCGACAACTGTCCGTTAGTTCGCTCGATAAGAAAAGTACGCATCGAGGGCCTGAAAAAGGGCAGGCAGGCAATTTGAGGTTGAACAAAAGCGTGAACGGTGTTTCGTTTTCGGACACTCGACGATGCGATAGCAAGAGCGAGCAGCATAGAATTTGTTGCTATGCGGGAGAACCCGTTTTTCTTTTTCTGCTGTCGAATCTTGTTAGAAGTGATCTTTGTTTGTATTTGATTTGGTAGCCTTTTGCGTGCTGGATGCTCGTTCCAGGAATGCACTTAGCCAACGTCCCGGATCAGATTGTTGAAATGAAAACACAGGCTGAGATGTTCGTGCCGTGACCAAGAAATATATATATATATATAAAGGAAAAGGAAACGAACATGAATTTACACGTTTAGCTGTTGTTATTGTCGCTTCTGTTGTTCAGTTTGCCGTTGTTGTCAGTAGAGTTGTAACAAAGGCGGCGGCTATAGTCGTCGTAATAATGGACGTACAAAGCTAGCTTACCAGCTGGAAATGTTTGCCGTTTGCAGAGTTTCAGACGTGAGTAGAATGAATAGTCGCTGCTAGTTGGCACGATTGACCCACTGCTTTTCCTACTTAGTACGGATCGCCCTGGCCCGGCTTTTCAAACGACGACTGGAAACGACGATAACGGAGTGGCGGAACAAACCGGGGTCAAACAAAAGGGCTTCGCGAAGAAGGCGATCTAAGTTTTAGGATTCGGTAGATTTGCTCGCTCGCTTGCAACGACGAAAGCCTCACTACTTTCTTCGGCAGTCTGTCTATACGAGAGAGGAGACACCAGTGGAGGGATCGCTCAAGCGACCAGCGCTACCCTTATACCGTCGGAGGGGCGGAACGGACGAGACTAAATAGATATGCAAAAGTCACGGTACATTCGGATACGCGTCAGGATACTGAGCCAAAGAAGGAGCAGCTTGGACACTAGTGCTTCGATCAGACGACACGCCTACGGAGCGCACTGACATAAATTTAGCGGGGACGTCCGTTGCGTAGACCTATATTTATATACTAGGGTCGATCGAAAATGTATGATGGACACCTTTTTTTTAGAAAGGAATGTTTATCGAATTTTCCGGAGTGTTTTTCTTCCCTTAAAAAGGGCTCCTGTCCGTTGCAGTGCTCGTATGCCACCGACTTTTTCACTCTTCAAAACAGTTTAAAACGCGTAACTTAAAACCTGGTTGAGTCGCTTGTGTAAATTTTTCGTTGTCTTCTCTATAGTTTTGAAACGTTGTCTGTTAAAATCTTGTATCCGCGGGAACAGGCAACAGTCGCGCAAATTTCGTCGCGCCTTACTATAGCAAAAGGTTGCGGCGTTATAGAAATCAAATTATTTATTAAACGATCCGTCTTCCATACTTCTTTGGTTGACAAACCATTGGCTTGGGTTGACAAGACTGTAACAATAAAAATGTATGATGTTTCCAATACCTCTGCTATCCTCCTGGTAGTAATTTGGCACTTGTTGAGATCAATATTATAAGCCTTTTCAACGTTTTTTTCTGTTATTGACATCAAAGGCTTTACAGAATCCCACACAGAGGAAATTTGCCGATTAGAAACGGCGTAGGTGTAATTTTAGCCAAAAGAGAGGGTTTCAGGCGGCAAGTGTCTGATGTGAGCTGAACTCCTTACATACTAACACTGTGATTTTTCAGTTCAGCAACATTACTCGAGCTGTGTTAACTGCAAAAGTCCGAAGCGTGTGCGATACAAATCGCCAAGATTGAGAAACGTTAAGCTTTTATAAAATGCAGCCTTCTTGGACAGGTAACTACGCTGTGTCAACTTTGAAGGTAGTTGAAACTTTGCCAGCCGCTTCTCCTAACGTTACCGCGGACCTTCAGTCCCAACCGAGTATATCATGCCACCTACGCGTTCGTATGCGAATGTCACAAGACTATATATAGGCTTATCGAGTCAATCGACGCACATAAATTTCTCTCAATATTTCCGGTGTTACAGCCATTGCCAAGCGCCGATCAGAATACCCACGTGTAGTATAGGATGCCGTAACAAAAATAAACGTCACCCAGTGGAGCCCATTGCTAATAAAAACCGTCCTAAGAAGGCTATACATTTAACTATTGCACTTTTGAACATGTTGGTATACGTGGCCCTGTCAAAGTGGGGTACCTTGAATACCTAGCTAATTTCCCTGCGGACGAACGATCGAGTTTAAGCGAGACGTAGCTATTAGATACTAACAGTGTGCATCGCACTGTGTACAAACTCTTGCTGTCTGCAGAGAGGGTTATCCTGGGGATGAGGATTTGAGCTCTGATGGATTTGTCCTGGCGATTCGCTTGCATTTTATAAATTCTTGGGGGGTTGAGGGCTACCCGATAGCTGTCAACTTCTTGTTCTGCCAAAGAGAGGTATATATGTGTATATATATAAGTAATCCGGCTTATGTCCGGCTTAGGTCACCGATTTTGACGTCAGACTGGACCATTAAAGTGTATCTCTCTTACTTACTTTATTTCTGTGCTGCTTTTCAAACATATAATAATTTCACTTAGATGTAAATGTCACATTGTGATTGTTGTTGTCGATATTGAGCATTAGATCGTTGTATTGATTGCTACGTATTTGTTTTTGTTGTCTATGCTATGACTGTTCACATTGTTGTTTTGCTATAGATATTGTTGCAGGCTTTAAGTGAGGTAGGTGTAATCTGGTGTTGTGACGAGGACAGCACGTTCATATAATCGAACACACGGTTTCGCTGTGTTGTGTTGTAATTTTAACGCTGGGACTATTAGGTCGCCATTAACGACAAGCGTGTGAAGACAGATCAATGGGAGCGATCAGCTCAGCAAATAGCGTGAGCCTGGCAAGGAAAGAAGCCCTGTTCTGTATTCTTCTAATCCCTCTCTATCTTTTAAGTATTGTTGTAACTGTTGTTGCTGTTGGTGCCACTTCTTTAATGGAGAATTGCTGCGAGAAATAAATGAGAACGGTCCAACTTCCTATCTCGAGCAGTGTGGGACCCGACCCCAGCGGATGGATGTTAGCCCCCTGAGGCCCGTACGCACGAAACGCACCGTCCCCTTCAAGCTTCACTCTCCGATGACCCAGATCTCCATAAAACAGTACTATGGCCTCACCAATGCTTCTGCCACTCGGTATGATTGAAGTCCACACGACTTGCTCTGCTGCTACTGCCCTGGATGTCACTTGCTGGCCGTGCCGCTGCTGTTCTTGTAGGTGCTACGAGGTGTTGTTTTATTATTATTATTATTATTATTATTATTATTATTATTACAAAGTTACAGTTGTAAAATCTGAGCGTATTACCGCAATTACTTTAGAGACTTACTTTACTCAATGACGCCTAATATAGATGCCGCGAATATTATTATTAGTAGTGTGTGTATCTCGTTACAAAATTACGAGATTTATATATACACGTGTTACATCGTTAATATCAACAAAAGGTGTTTTGAGTCGGCGCCTGCCATAGTCGACAATGATGACACAGACTCAGTAGAGGACGTTCCTGCATGCTGTGATATATCTAAACAATAAACGGTGCTTACGATTTTGCACGCATTATTGCAACGATGCCTGGTTTTGTGTGTCCATGCGTTCGTATGTCTAGTACTATACTATATAACGGACAACCGTCAACCGATCCCGAACGTCTTGGAGGGGGGAGATGCCTTCTATGCAATTCGACGCGATCACGTCAATAACAATATCACGAACAGCCATTACGAACAACAGGAACACTGCCGTCTAGTGAACCATGACTTGAATTAATAAGTCATAGGAGCATAGCAAATCGTCTCTCGTCGAGCGTCAGAGCGCGCTGTTCATAGGAATCCGCCGATTTGGGCACCCTTGTCGCCCGTCATAACACAAAGCATTGCCGCCTTCCGATTTCGAGTGGTAGGTGGGAGGTGTAATCAATTTGCCGTTGTTCCCACACACCTGCATACGTTGCTGGTGTTGGTTGTCAATGTAGTTGAAAGATGTAGTACTACTATATTATGGTGGCTGCTTTCTTTCTGCTGTTTTCATTGTATGATGATGATTATTATTATTATTATGGTTGACGTTTCGGTTATTGCTTACATGCTGCTACTTCCGCTGATCCGGTGCTTTTCTTCTCTTATGATGTTGCTAGGCTCTCTGTTCTTCTATTTTTCTCGTTCTCTGTTCTATGTCGTTATGTGTTTGTGCTTTGCTACGATCGCTGCTGGTAATGTGGATAATGCCGTTACCGATTACGAGATGTAGACGTGCGCTCTTCTAACCCCCTTTCTACATTGAATTCTCTCATTTTCTTGCTACTTCTGCTTACCTTATAATGTCCTTAGCTAAACATAGTAATCCGAATCAATGCAGCGTCTGAGATAATATACAATGTTTTTTGCAATATAAGTAACATTAAAAATAGGCCCCAGTTTAGCCATCCCGTTTAAGGCTTGTTTGGACTCGCACTTCAGTCGTGTATATATATATATATATATATATATATATATATATATATATATATATATATATATAGTGCAAACTCTACTCTTTAATAACAACCAGGCGCACCATCGGTTATTAAGCCAGCATGTTTTAAATATTTGGACAACTGACTCTATAGCTACATTAAACGTAGTATATATATAAATTTACATATATATTATATATATTATACAAGAGCAAAGATCGGGCATAATCAAATCTTGCCACGGTGTGATGCGTTGGAATGAAACAAACAACTGATTACATACGAGCCTTAAACATCCTTCGAGCCTTAGAGCCTTAAAAGAATATATACGTATATGCAGACGTGTGCTAAGAAAGGACACTTACAAATTGTCCATCGCCGAGTTTACCGTCGGTGAGGGTCAGCACAATCGTATACGAGTCGCGCACCTGTAAGCAACGAAGGATACAACACAGTGATGTGAACAACAGCATAATTATTGTCTTACTATGCCCTCAGTGCATTGGAGGTTAGCAGGCAGTAAAAGTCGCTAAATGCCGGCGGATGCAAACGACTGGCTACAACAAGCGTACGCACGATCAAAACATTTAAAAAATGGACTGCGTTAACAATAGTAACGAAGCCAATATAACACGGTTCATTTGACAACGACGACAACAAAAATGACTAGGTTTAGTTTAACAACAATATTTTGCAACACAATAAACAACATATTTGACAGCAATAGACGTGACAGACACTTTATACAAAATACTCGCGAGAAGACTAAGACATTGTAGATAAACAGTAGATGTAGGTGATTACAAGCGTGCTCGTCGAAAACAAGTGGTTCGATTAAATCAGAGTATTATTAAGTCCATTGTTGGGTCTCTTCAGAGTATACTACCAAATCCTAGTTATGATTTCGGATTCTGAATAACGGTTAATTTGGCGACAACAGCATATTTTAAGGCAAGATGTTTTAAGAAGATGACAACAGCGCCTTGGAGTGTCATCTCACACTGACTTGTGTAATTGAGCGTGAACTCAGAGACCAGAAACGCATGCAGCTAGCTGCCGCCACTCCAAGTGCACTTCGAGTCGCATTTCTCCACAAAGGAGAACAATACGCTGAACCGCTTGTCCCGTGTTATCCCTCTGCATACGTTTTGCAGTTGCTAATTCCCAAGTCCTAAATCTTCCTCAGCCATGGGCCGCTTGTGGATTAGATTAGCATTGGTGTCACACACACAGTGTACCCGTGTTCGCTTCGCTACATCACGGCAGAATCAAGTAAGGATCGTCTTTTGCACTCTTCAGATGATAGGCAGGCAGGGAGGAGAGACACTCTACCTGTCCGAATTTGCCTACTAACGTAGTCTCGTTAACGGTTGCGGTTGCATGGCTAGTGTGGTCCGCCGTCAATATTCTTCATGACTGCGTCGCCGTCTGATAACGGTCACGATAATGTTTCTTGTTTCGTGTCGTTTGCATGCACTTTTCTGTCTCGTGTTTACTTCTTCGCTAGCTAGTCAATTTTTGACGGCCGTTGACAAATGGTTTACTCAATCACCGCCTCCGGCAGTAATGAGACGCATTCTTTAACTCAAACGGATCTTCATGCCACACGAAGTGCAAATAATTCGACAAACCCCAACATATTTTTTGGAAAGCCTTTTGGTTTTATCGGGCGTAACTTGCCCGCAGTTCATATTTTTTGATGCACCTGTGGCTCACGTGCACATTTACACGCTTCTTGCCAAAGAAGCTGCCTGAATTTGTTGATAGTAGGCTGCAGTAAATCCGTATCAGCGTTTCGCCGCGGATAGCGATATACTAATATATAGGTTTAATTAGAGCGGTGTAATAGCGCTGACTGAATATTGTATACTGAAGGCATAATAGTTTTTTGATGACATTCGTGTATGTCCAATACTGTGTACTTTAATCGAAAAAGTCTTGCAGATATTAGCAAGAGAACACACATATATATATATATATATATATATATATATATATATATTTATTTATGTATATATATATATATATATACAGTACCAGTAAATAACATACTAGGAATCATAGCATTCGTCGTGAAGTAGCTGTCAAGACAAGTATACACACATATGTATATGTATTCACATATACATAAACGCAGATCTGCGTCAATGTCGTGTCTGTGCCTGGTTGTTGCTAACAGCGCGCGCAGGTGTTTCTGGCTGGTGATGAAGATTATGATGTAAGCGCGCTGCAACCACGGACGGAACCTCTGCGACTGTTTTCTGTGCAAAGCCGGTGCAAAATTGTATCGGCGTCGCTGCTACGGTTGTTGTTGTTGTTTTTGTCGCTGCTGTTGTTGATGGAAACAGCGTTGACTAAAAGCGGTTAATAGCGTTGACGATGCGTTCGAGCCAGCCAAGCTATGTCTGACAGGACGCTTTACTTCGACTGCTTTGTTGCAGTCGTGTGCTTGCTTGCTTGCAGTAACTAGCAGCTGTGGCAGTCTTCGGTGCTCCTTCAGCAATCGCGGCATATTCATTCTCTACACAACTAATTCATCCAGATCTCTACATGAATCTACGATCGCCCTGATCTGACGATTCATCTCGCCATCGCCGTAGCCGTTGTTGTTGATGTTGTTGTTGCTCTTGTTGCTGTTGTCATTGTTGTTGTTGTTGCTGCTGTTTCTGCTGTTTTTGTGGTTGTTGTTGTTATCGTTGTTGTTGCTGTTGTTGTTGTTATTGCTTGTGCTGTCTTTGTGGTTGTTGTTGTTATCGTTGTTGTTGTTGCTTGTGCTGTTTTTGTGGTTGTTGTTATCGTTGTTGCTGCTGCTGCTGCTGTTGTTGTGGTTATTGTTGTTGCTGTTGTTGCTGCGGCTGTTGTTTTTGTTGTTGTTGTTGTTGTTATTGTTGTTGCTGTTGCTGCTGCTGCTGCTGCTTTTGTTGTTGTTGCTGCTGTTGCTGTTGTTGTTGTTGTTCTTCCCGTCACCGTGGTCGTCACGTACCGACCGCTTTTGTCGTCGTTATTTTAGTTTTACCATTCATCGTGATCATCATGATCACCCTTGTCATGACGTGACGCTCGTTGCTGGCCGCCGTGCTTGTGAGTCGCTCAGTAGTCGTGGTTGCGAATGGCAAGAAGATGCCGACGTATTTGTCTGCTCCAGTTAGTGAGTATTTCTGCGGGCCCCTCCCGTTTTGCAGTTCTTCCTTAAAACGTCTGCAATCTATATATATATATATATACATATTCTACCACTGAACCACTGATATATATATATATACATATATATATTGGACATCGGTTTGCGGCTCTGGCTAGATATTCGTCGATCTCATGCGCCGAGTTAACAGAAGCACGCCCGAGGGCCAACGGCACCGTCGATGATAATACCTCAATGATGGTTCGCTGACAGATGGTGCGACGGTTTCTATTTTTGCTGTTGCTTCTGCTCCTGCAACCGTCGTCGTCGTTGTTGTTGTTGTTGATGCAAGTTCTGTTTTTGTTGTTGTTGTTGTAGTTGCTGTCGCCCGCCAAAGTGACCGTTTTGCTGTCAGAACAGCTAGCTAGCAAGTTTGAGCAAGAAGTTGTCGTCTGTCATTTGTCGTCTGTCCGTCTGCTGGGAAGTGTCGGTTGGTGAAATGACAGGCATTTGCGTGATCGGTTCCGGTACAAAAACACACAACAGCAACAACAACAGCAGCAACAACAACAACAAAAATAACACAAAAAACAACATGTTGCCGTATCGGACCGCACGGAGAGCGGCCTGCACTGCCGATATTACCGAGTGGCCATCGCTTGGGCTACTATATAATGTTCCACCGTCCATTCACTGAGGCCTCTTGTACGAACAGTAGCAAGGTAACTCAGTTAAACTCTATTATTCTGTAGTAATAATGATGGTAGCAGTGTTTATCCTAGCAGAAGGAACGGCCACAGAGAGGGGATGCACGATGCACTCAGCAGAGTCGTGAAACTCAACAACGTCAAAGAGATACAGGTGGCAAAAAGCACCTGGCGCAAGCGCAGCTGGAGGCAGAGGTCTGTCTCTCTGTCTGTCTCAGGCACCGGGCATAGAGATAACGAGAGACATGGCTATACAACCTGTGCAAACAGAATCAGTACAGGCGACTAAATGTAGCCCCGAAAAAAAAGCAAGAGTAAGAGAGATAAGCTTGGCAGAACCGCAAACTTCACGCAGAAAGTTTCACCCGATCAGACAAACTCTCACTCGGATGAGCGTCTAAGATATGAAGCCAAGTTCGCCTGAAGCTCAACTACTAGTGGCTCAAGTTTTCTTGTGAAATAAGGCGTACGACAAATACCGGGCTGGGTTGACTGAAATAAAAACGTGAAGAATTCGGGATGATGTATTTAGTGGAAATGCGTCACGATAGAACCAATTCTAGCCTTCACTAGCATCTAGCCTCACACTGCCACTAGTCAGTGGCGTCTTCTCTGCCCACATCCAGTTGGCGTCACTGTCTAAGATCGTTTTTAAATGTCGAATTTTATTCTAGACTAATCTCTGTCCTTTACGAGCCTAGAATCACCCCGAAGCATGTCTGCAATGCAACAAGGGCAGAACATATTGGGACGTCTAGGATTTCCCTAACAGTCCTTGTCGCAACAGAATGGCCGCTGACTCTCAGCGTTACCTGATTTATCATCTATTCTCAATGAGCATCGATCAAAAAAAATTTATTAACGGCGGGCATTGAACCGGCGACATATTGGAAGATGACAACCATGACTAACGCCGTAGCGTGACCCTGTGACCAGGATGCCACGTCGTCCGCGCAAACGATCGTCTGGAATCCTTCCAGAATCTGTAGAGTCTCAGTACCTCGTGGTACGCCATGTTCCAGAGAAGCTGCCTTAGTATAGACTCCTGTGGGACGTCGGCTGTCATGGTGTCTGTGTTTCCGTAACCGATTGACCGGCTACGATCTTTTGAAGATACAGGATGCAGCTTCTGACCCCATTTAGCCATTACGTCTATAATGATATGCTCTCTCAGTAAGTTAAAGGCGTTGGGAATGTCCAGAAGGCCCGACCATACGAATTACCGAAGCCCGGAAACAGAGCCCGCCTAGAGAGAGGCACAAGAAAAGAGGCCAAAGCGCTAGCAGAAGCATGAGGAACACGGACGAAGCACAGGTGGTTCAAAAAATACCTATGCAAAATGGGCAAGGCTCCGAATACCAAGTGTGTCACGTGCGAGACACGGGAGAAGAATCACGTGACTCACACAATTTTTCTCTGCCCAGTACGCGAATAGACACGGAAGGATTCACTGGTGGTACCGTTTCTGATCATGACAATCGCAACCCTAGTAGTTGCTATTCTTAAGAATAAGTGCAAATAGCAGCACTGGGCGGAAATGGGCTCTCTCTCTCACACAAATTCCCGGACCAGTGGCTTCTTAAACGTTTTTCATTTGCCCCTGTTGTGTAGCAGTTTACGCAAGCGAATCACCACGTACGGGTCGTGACGTTATAATACTGCTGCAGCAAGATGCAGCTCTGATGCTGTTGCCTCCTGTTTTCTCGTAATACTATGGGGACAGGTGATATAACTGTTCGCACTGTCATTGGCGCTCCAATATCGTGTGCTTACGAATGCACAAATATACGAATGCAACCCCTGCCACTCGTCGGGGCACCACCGTCGACTAAGTAGGTATCATTCATTCTATTCTATGCTCTGCTAGACTGTTGACATAAACAGTCAACAAACAAAACGCTAAAATAATAACATCAAAGTTGTTGAACCAAAATAGAGCTGATGAAACGTTTGCTATATCCGAACATTATGTGGTGTATAAATGGAACTTGTTTCAGCTTCAATTGTCAATACACAATACGTGCGGCAACTTATTGCCTTGACAAAGGTTAAAAAAAGCGTGAACTATGCATATGGTTTCAGTATACTGCTTGGAGCTCGGATAGTCGGCTATAATACAACATCATATGAATATTTCCTAAAGACAGTACCCAAACGGTAATGACAGGTTTCTCAATTTCATGCGTCGCTACCGGAGAAAAAGAGCGATTCTTAGTCGACGATTTAGCTTTTGTTTTCTATTGATTGTTGGTGTAACTGGATTACAGTAGGAGCAAGTCATCGGTGTTATCCTAATACAAGTGGCGTCGGGGTCGAACCCACGATTCAGAGCCGTAGGCCGTTGCTCCTATAATTAGGATATAAGGGCATGGCCTGGGCTTGGCCATACTAATATAAATAAATTATGTTTATTAAATAAAAGCATAATGTAATGAGGAATCATACTTTTCTCAACACAAACATATATACATATATATATATATATATATATATATATATATATATATTGAAGAATGAGTTGAGAAGTATGATTCCTCATTACATTATGCATTTATTTAATAAACATAATTTGAATATATGTATATAGCAGCATCAGGTCATCCATACGATTATTTTGTATATATAACAATACGGTACTCAGACACGTGTAAACGTCACGCGTACATAAGCAAAGCTGGTGACAATGTACAACAACAAACATACTCCTACGGTGGCCATAATAATACTAATAATAATAATAATAATAATAATAATAATAATAATGGACCGTCTAAGATCATCCGGACCTCGCCTCGTCTGCTTCTCTGACCGTCACAGCTGACTGGTGAGCAGGATAAGCGGCGGCGCCGCAACACAGAAGACGCTAGATTCACATGCACCCGTATGCCAACACACACACGTCAAATGCCAGCCAGCCAGAAAGAGCGAGAGAGAAAGAAAGACAGAGAGAGAGAAAAAGAGTAAGACAAGCAATAGAAGACGCAGAACATGGGCATGTGAAGGGGATGGTCATGCCATTTAGAACCCATTTACAAGCGCCAAGCAGAAGAGGCGATTAGCGAGTGGGGCTACAAGCTGGAGGGGTGCGAGATGGGGTGGCAGTGAAGTCGACGGGGACGACGACGACAAGATCCACGATGCCAATGGTGTCTGTGTGGGGGGGGGGGGGGGCTGCGAACATGACCGTCGCTGAATACGCTAACCGCTACAGCGAAACGCTGCCGTCAAAACGTTGCCGATGCTCGTCACTGGTTTTACCAATAACCTGCTCTGCTGCAAGCTTTCCCTGGTAAAATAAGAAACGAAAACGAAAAAACAACAGGGAAAACAACAACAACAACTGCAGCAGTAGCAGCAGCAGCAGTAACAGGGTGACAGCAACAGGAGTAATTCCAAGCCTAACAAACCAAATAGCATAATGCGAAGAAATCAAGACCAGCGGGCCTGATGGGCCGGTCAGTCTCATCAGCCGCGGATCATATTTATACGCGGCCACAACGTGTGGCCAAGCCGAGAAGTTGACTAAAACCAATGTTTTCTAATGTCCGAATGCCCATTGCGCCATGTAGGTCCATGTTGTGCGGCACGTTATGGCACGTTGCCGCTCTCGCTGGCACGACCACTAAACTCTACAGGGAATATCTGATGTGTTCCTCCTACTCCCCTCCAACACGCCTCCATAATCTAAAGCTGAAACAGCTACGACGACTTTGAGTGTATTCAACACTAAATCCGTGTCATCCCTCTAAGGTTGAGTTACACATGGTTACACGAGCGGTTTATGCCAATCCAGAACACGAGCGCCCGTCTGGCATGAATCGCCGAGAGCAGGGTCAGGCACCAAACAGGACCGTCGAGGTTGACCAGGTCTACCGGTTGTTGAAAATAATTCTCAAATAACAAGAATAATTATTGTCGAGAACTACCTAAAGCTTCGCTAGAAAAACGCGAAAAAAAATTTTGGCTAATAAAAACATAGTAGTACTTAAATGATAAGCGCTTTCAATGTGACATATGGCTTAGCTTAGATATAGCGGTGAGCGAAGGGCATATAAGCTACAGTTAATCCGTTGAATTTAGGCAATTATTCCCGGACTTGACGCACAGACTAGTTGGTATTCAGGGAGACGTCTCACTATAACAAACTCGACTTTTGTTTGCTCAGCATTGTATCAGCGTCGCAACCACACCACTGCCTTCATGAGGTTACGTTGGTGGGGCTGCTGAATCTAAGTTAGCGTTGCTACACTTCACAATTGGGGACAGCCTTGTCCGCTATATTTACCCCTTTCCCGATTCGCACCTCCTGCATTCTGCTGTTTCAGTTTATGATGTAACAATGTACAATAGCAAAAACAGAGGAACAACAAAGTAATCAACCTCTCTGTAGTAAACTGATTCAACCATGGTTACCATGGCCTTTATGAGCATCATTTGCATCATGTTACTACGATGGGTCGGCATTTTATTAAATTGCGGCACACGCGTTTGCAACAGGTGGTTGCCGCAAACAGGGCAGCAAATTACTGCTGCCCACAGCTGACCTTACAGTGTGCAGTGCTTTGCCTGAACTGACACTCAATTTCAGCCTCTCCGTTTTCTCATCCGTCTCTCTTTCTTTCGCTCTTCTCCTCTTGCTTGTCATCTTGCTCTTGAGCGCTGCTACTTTGTCTTCGTGGTACTTCTCAGCGTGTTTCTCATCTGTCCATTAATTATTGCAAAATTGTTTACTTCTTAGTTCTCTGTCTCTCTTTCGCTCAATCTTCTCTCTCCCCCCTTCTCTCTCTCCCCCGCCCTCTCTAGGTAACATTTTCTATTATGTGTCACCTTGCGCGCCCTTTAAGGGCCATTTTCCAGTGGGATTTGTTTCTTTCCCATAAAGCGACATTGCGAAACAAGGCCTGGCGTTTGCTTGATTGACCTAGCGGGCAACTTGCCAATGCAAACAACAATCATAACGAGAACGCCAACATCCGTAACAACAACTACTACAATAGATACGACAACAACCAAAGCTGGTGGTTTGTGCAACAACATATAACAATAACAACAACAACAACAGCAATGAAAATAACAACAACCACAACGAAAACAGGAACAACACCGTCAACACCAACGCCGATGACGAGACGGCGGTGTCTGTAGAGCACAATGAACATAACAACCGACAGCCGTGGTGGTCCCGTTAGAGCCGCAGTGTTGTTGGTGATGGTCATGTAGGTTCGACCGGACTGTACAGCATCCGTTGTGCTCAGCACTTGCCCGTTGTGGTCAACGCCGTCAATGCCAGCGACGGCATCAACAACAACAGCAGCAGCAGCAGTCGACAACCGGCCGACCATTGTAGTTGTGACCTCTGATCTCTGCGGCTGACCATACTTAATACACCTACTTGTCTGAGCCGGCCCACGATCCTTTCCTGCTTATCCTGCTCTACGCTGCATTGTCTTCCTATCCCCAAGCCCTCTTTTCCCTCTTCCTCCTCCTGCACTCCCCCACCCCCCCGCTTTTTCCCTCTTCCTCCTCCTGCACTCCCCCACCCCCCCGCTATCCCCCCTAACTGTTGCCTCCCGGGGGCGGGGGGGGGGGGGCTCATTCTCACCTTAGTCGCTTGCAAAAAGGGTCGTGCATCTTCTTTTTCACACATCCACCACCACCACCACCACCACCGCCCCGGGTCCAACCAGCCTCGGGTCGACTGCTTATCCGTACAAAGTGTTAGCAGTAGGCTACCATCAATGAGAGACTAGGCGCGAACGACAAGCAGCCACGAACCAGACCAGAACCAAAGTTGTTCCAGGGATCCGCAAGGATTCGTCCGCTCATCTGTTGATCGGTGTTTGTTTGTTGCTTCGTTTGTTGCGCCCTCACCCTCCAGCCCACCCCCTGGTTGTTCATCCCCGTAGCCCTCCGACGCCAACTAGAGAAGGGCAATATCCGCTGCAAAGGGATTTGTAGGGGAAAACAAGCTAGGAAGTAACCGTGAATGAAATACAAATATAGTGAAACCAACACGCGCCTGCAAGAGAGAGAGAGAGAGAGAGAAATACACGGAGATAGGGAGATTGAGAGAGAGAGAGAGAACCGGATAACCTTGGAAGATCAGAGGTCACTGGACGGGCAACAAACATTTCCAAGGCGAAAACAAAATGCGAAACGTCTATGATGCGAGCGGGTAGGGGCAACAAGTTCGTCAACGAGCGATCATGTTGCCAATCATGATGGCGGTCTTCTTGACGTCAACGACGAGAATGACGAGGTGACGGTGATGAGGTCGGCCGCAAATGCCGCGTACGTGATTGGCGTACGTGAATGAACGTCATGTTCAACTTGCATGTTTGCATGCTGAGTGTCACGATTTCGCAAGAAAATACTACAACATCATCGTCATCATTATCGTCATCGTGGTGATCATCATGGCTGACACCCACCTGACGGTAACGGGTAGGGTGTTTGACGAAGGCACTACGTGCGTCCGTGCTCGTGTCTTTGATTGTATGTGTCTGTATGTCTGTCTTTATGCCTGCATGATAACAACACGCACGCACACACAGACAGACACAGAGATGCCTATAGCTAGCACGTCCTAATAAATAAATAAACAGTAAATTCATATTGTTGTTGTTACTATTCTTATGAATTATTAATATCCATTATTTTGAATATTCATATCGCTTTTATTTCATACATATACATGCACATATATCAACTGTCAGATAAATATACAGTCATACAAGTATTTAGGAAGGATGTCGATAAAAATTAATGGACAGGCAAAGATAGACAGATACACAAGTACATATAGACTTACACGCGTCAATGATAGACTGCCGTTCAGCTGGACCCTATGATATGATAACGGCCAGCGACAACATAACGTGTATATATATATATATACATATACTGCTCGAGAGGGGGGAATACCCCGTACTCGTAGCGTGCGTAAAAGCATTCACTCTCCTCCACAAAAAAAAATATATATACGAGGGCGGACTAAAACGTTCTGATACATATTAACAAATAAATAAAAAATATATATATATATTTAATTTATCTTCCAAGGTGTTTTTGTTCACTTCAAAAAAATCGAGGTCGTCGCAATGCACTTATGCTACCTTCTTTCCCATTCTCTTTGAAAAAAAAACTTTTAAGAACGTCTTTCGGATTCGGTTGAATTGCTTTTACGATTTTTTATTATCTTCTCTATAGTCTTAATTTTTTAATTCGTGGGAATAAAAAAATCGCAAATAACCAGATCCGGCTAATAAGGACGTTACGGAAATATAGAAATCGAATTTTTTATCGATTAATCCGAAATCAATAACGATGGTGCCCCGGTGCGTTGTCGTGATAAAATATCCAAGAGTTATTTGCCCAGATTTTCTCTTCTTAAAATTCGCGATTGTATGAAACCAAGTGGCAAACATTTGATAAAAGATGATTCCTTTGTAGTAAAAAAAAATAGTCAAGAAACTTTGGTGTTGGACCTGCTTTGTCTGAATTTCTTTAACCGACTCTCTCTCCTTGGAAGCACCACTAGGAAGATATGACTGTGATATCGATGTCGTAACCTTATGTCCATGACCCATCTCCTGTAATCACTCTCTGAAGCAATCCATGCTCTCGTCTGAAGGCTCCATTCAAACATTTTTCGACGGGCGTTCATTTACCAGTAATTTAACAACTGCGTCATGAGAGTTTTCCAAGATCTCAGCTATCTCCCTGATAGCAATTCGGCAGTTGAAAGAGTAAGATATCACGAACACTTTCTTTCAACATTTTCTTTTGTTATTGACGTCGACGGTCTTCCCAAATGGGGGTAATTTCCACTCTCTTCACGTGCATCGCGAAATCGATTGTATCTTGTTTTCACAGTGTTTTGGAATACTGCTTGATATACCCCATGCGCAGTACGTAATATTTCCATCATTTTAGAACTCACGGTTTGGTTTTCAATACAAAACAATAAGCAGATGCGTTGCTCCTCCATTATAAACTCCTTAAAAATCGCCGATATTCGTTTTCGTTAGATTATTCAACCAAACAATACACACCAACGCCAGTGTATAGCTGAATAATGGACCTTAGAAGCAACATCAAGTAAAAGCCCTTGGCCGTGTCGGTTAAATTTCTAAAATTCGCCATACTGGAACTTTTCGATCCGCCCATACTATATATTAATATATTTATACATACATAAACATACGTATAGTGTCTAGAAAGCATTATAATGCTGTTTAAATTTGAAGTTTCATGCTGAACCTACTGAAACGGTTTTGGGCTGTCCCGCACATGAACTAATAAATTATACTCATTTTTCCATTTCAGTAGACTGTTGACCAGCGCCTCAAAGGTACGTATATTGGCGACTCTAATGAACCTTGACGGCGTTATGGTACTGTCTTTTGATGTCACATGTACCCTTAGACTGTTATTGCAGGATTTATTTGAACTGAAATATCTAAATGACCATCTATTGTTTTACCACTCAGCGCATCTAAACTAATCCGATTCTGGTCAAAGACGACGTTGTGTGAGATGCCAGTGCGTGACCACGAAGAATAGGGTCTAGAATCAATGTAACGGTCAAACGATGTCGGTAGTTTTTAACAAGAGAACGACATTTAATATTAATAATACTAAATTCTAGCTTTACGATTAATATCCATCTCTTTTGCATAGCCCATGACCAATCATTTGTTGAGAATTCTAAATATCGTGCTACAGCGCGAAAGAGCTGTTCCATGTAACTGTACACTACCACCATTACTATTTGTTTAACACTACCATATACAACATTTTAAAAAAAAATATATATATATACAAGAACGCGATGACGACAGATGCATTTAGACGATATCGTGCCACAGGCAACTTAGCCTATTGCTAGCATCTAAAATGTGGTCGTCAGAGCAAAAAATATATATATAAACAAACACGCCAATAGAAGTGTATTTTCCAAGCTAATCCATCAGCAGAGCCAACTTCCAACTACTCCACTTTTCCGTCCGAAACCTGACGATTTTTTTGCCGTTTTATACCCGCTTATTATTGATACAACTATTATGTTTGCATGTATCTTCATTTCAATTATTTGGTACTGAAGTACAGTGTATATAAATGTACAAAATTCATGAAAAGAAAAAAAAATGTATACATATATATAGAAACAAGCAAATAAAAATCAGCGATACATATCGTACACCATATAAATAATATAGCGCGTGCTATTTTTTTTAATACAATGTTCGCAGATAGTCTAAAAGAAAAACGCATTGGGTAGCATCCATTGGGTACTACAGCTGCACTGAGAGCTACACGCGAATACAAAAACTTGTATATGCATATTTATATATGTTTCATTTTATTCCAATGTAAAAGTCTCAATAGAAAATGTCGCGGATGCACGGATGTTATGTTGATGTGTATATATATATATATATATATATATATATATATATATGTATATATATTTGTCGCGGATGCACGGATGTTATGTTGATGTGTGTGTGTATATATATATATATATATATATGTGTATATATATATATATATATATATATATATATATATATATATATATTTGTTTTTTCTTGTGGCAGCGCTTATATAGCATTTCCTCTACAGGATACGAAGATAAGAGTGAAACATAACCTGACCGAGTTGTGGATGCAGGTAGTAAATAGATGCCAAGACGCCGCCTGTAGATTCTTAGATCTTTAATATATATATATATATATATATATATATATATATATATAGCAACAATAATGAAGATATAGAAAAACGGCCAGAGCAGCTCAGCAACATTGCGCTCTAAGTTTGTAAGCTTGGAAATTACCTCGCGGTCGAGCTCCTTTTTGAGGTAGACTTCGGTCTCCGTTCTAGACTTCCTCTCGAATCGAAGCAGTTCGCCGCCGTCGGGACCGAGTGCACCGAACGTCAAGATGTCGCCGTCGGCATCCTCACCTCGTAGCCGATACAGTGGCTTGCCTGAGAGCAGAATCATTACGAATACCAAAAAAAGATGCACTCGCAAGTCAGCAGCAAATCGTCGCACCGTTACAACTGTACCGAAAACAATAGCAGATGTATTTTTGTGGCCGGACGACAAGAAACGACCGCCATTTATCGCTAATTACGTTTACTGCAATTTTTTTCTATTATTATTTCTATTATTTTACTCTCTCTCTCTCTCTCTCTCTATATATATATATATATATATATATATATATATATATATGATTACGGCTACAGGTATATTAGTAAGCACACATAGAGCAAAAATAACGGTTTTTGAAAAGCTCTATTATATGTATATATATATATAGTCGCTAATGAAAAAAAGTCTCTTTCATAATGTTGTTACGGTATCTTGGTAGGGAGGGAGTCTCACTATTCAACTCACTTTGTTGTCTCATGCCACAGAAAAAAATGTTGAACGCTGCTGCAGTATCGATACACTTAGCATATGCCATTATAACGAACAATAATTGCACGCGCACTATCTAAAGCACGCTCGTGCGTCATTTAAACACAAATCGATCTTCAAGAAGAAGGAGAAACACAAATATATCTATGGGAGAAGCAAAACTGAGAGAGATGAGATGCCGGCGAGTTGGGGCTAATACCAACGATACACCGACAGCAGTGCAGGAAGCAAAAACAAATAAAATAATAACAAGAGAGAAAAATAGAGATCTACACTTAACAAATAACAACACTAACGCAATTAACACAAAAAACAGCAGCAGCAGCAATAGCGTAGCAGGAACAAGAATATGAGCTAGGGAACAACCCACAAGGTTCACGTGCATTTATGCCAAAAATGTAACAACAACAGCAACAACAACGAAAATAGCAACAACACCAATAACACTTCAAAAAAAAACGCTAACAACAGCATCATTGCGCAAGCAATAACATAAAAACTGCTATCAACAATACATGATATTGTTGTATATACGTGCTGCTGTAACCTGTAACATAACAGGTCACCGCAGCAGCAACAACAGCAACAACAACAACAACAACAAGGGGCAATGAACAAGATGGTCACATCGAAGCGCCAATCACTTGCCTAGACTTTCGGGTCCTTCCTTGACAGTGATGACCAGCTCACTGACACCGCCGACCGAGAACTTTGGCAGGCTGTTCTTGAAGGCTGAAATTCACATCGAAATTGACATAGTCGCACGCAATTAGTGTGAGCAACAAGCGAGTACGTGAGTATTGACGGTGTGAGCACCTGTCTCTCAACTGTTGTCACTCAACTGATTGAATCGTCTCGTCTCACGGCAACGTAACGTCATCGGCAAGAGCCACTGCAACAGCAGCAGCAGCAGTTGCCAACGAAATATAATAGTGTCATAGGCTGTCACCTCGATGCTTCACTCCTTACACATCGCTCCTCACGCCTTCACTATCTACGCAGACAAGCTTTAGCACACTGGCCTATAGTGGTTACGAAATATATAAATACTACCTTCCAATTGAATTAATTCGCCTTCCACAGTGAAGTTAACTTAAGTTCGCTAACGTCCGCTAGGGGGGTATGGTGAGCGTAGCGTGCAATATAGTTGTTTGTCATTTTGCATGGTTAACGGACTGTCCCCCCAGCTTGCACGCAATCCAACGCGGTCACGTAGCGACACCACGTTGGATCGTCTTCTAACGGATTGTTCCATTAAATGAGGGGACAGCTACGTTTGTTATTAACAATGATGTGGCCGTACACAACTACGAGAAGGCGTGGCTGCGTACTCGGAATCTCGAGAGTGTACATATTTAGTCGTCAAAGTTTCAACACAAATATATATATATATATATATATATACATCTTCATCCAAAAGTACCGTTCCGTTGCGCAAGAGCTAATACTATATATACTATAGTCTAAAATGTATAATCTTTCAAATCTTGGCGCTATCGTCCGACTGAAAAATAGCAAAGAAGAGCGTAATATATAAGCTTCTGTCGACCATCCTAAGTCGTCGCCTGCAAGTATTTTAAGAGGTAACTGAGGCACTCCATGAGCAACTCTGTGCATCGTACACTTCGGTTCAGGTGAGGTTATTTATTCGCTGTGATTCGGCCGCGTGATATCATCGGCGCGACATTCACTGCGAGTTAGTTCTAATCTGTCCCTAGCTGAGACTTATTAAGAAGCAGCAGCGTCAAGGCGTCAAATATATATATATATATTTGTCTTTACGATTGTTCGTTTCCTACCGTAGATTGCTAATAAGGAGTAGCTTATTATAACTGCATCACATAAGAGCAGATTGCTTATGCACTAGACCTCTACTGAAGAGACAGACGCATTGTAGCCAACAATAAATGAATTGTGGGCGCAGTCATCTCTGGCACACCTTTCGGGTCGGACCATCAGACGTCGACTGTCACCCAAACGCAGCATAAATATAAGCAGCACCCACCATCAGAATATGCATGGGTGTAGCTTCTGTTTTTGCAATTAGGCAACCGTGCATCCCTTGCGGGAGGGCACTCCACTGCACGAAGCATCGCCAAGTTTTTGACCGTTAATCGAAACGCGCCATGTGCACTCGCCTCAGTATTTTTTTTCGGCCTTTTGCGTATTTGAAATGGTTGCAATTGAGTAGTAATGGTGGTAAAATACAATTTCGTTTTTGTCGTTCACATTCCGGGCACGTTGGCGAGTTGGAAATGACTTCATTATCTGACTGATGCTGCTCCTTTTGATTGTCACCGTCACGATGTTTGTGAGGATTGTTTTTTTAGGACGTTGTTGTTGTTGTGGTTGTGGTCGTCGTCTGTTGCTGCTGCGGTCCCAGTAATTTTGTCAATTTCACTGGTGATGGAGTGCTTCCTTTTTTTTTATTGGTATATCATAATAACTTACATGATTACTGACCAAAACATAAGTGTTGTTGTTGTCGTTGTTGTTGTTGTTGTTGTCGTCGTCGTCGGTGCTGCTTTTTGTTGTTGTTGTTGTGTTGGTTGTTGTTGTCGTTGCTGTAGTTGTTGTTGTTGTAGTTGTTTTTGATGTCGTTGTCAAGGTTTGTGGTCATGTCGGCACGGTGCTCCGTACCGTAACGTCAGACGCGTTCATTCGGGGGCGGCTTCCTAAAGGGATAGTGGAGGTGCACCGGTATTCTTAAGCTGAGGCCCATTGTCTTTTTTCTCGTCGTCGTCGTCGTCATCATCGTTGTTGTCGTCATCGTTGTTGTTGTTGTTGTTGTTGTTGTTGTTGTCACCGTTGTTGTTGTTAGAAAAAACAATAGCATTAACAATATAGACCATAGCAACAGTAGCAGTAGTAGCAATAGTGTGAATCGTAACTGAATCGTAGTATTGTAGCAGTAGTCACTTAAATGTGTGAAGGGCAGCAACGGTACGGGCAGTGAACGTACCGTTGTTCCCCTAAAAAAAAGACAGACATTGCCATGCGTGGGATCGAATCCTGCTCATATAGAGTTCGTTCTCCTTCGCTGACTCTGTTCGGACCATGTTGTTGATGGGCATTGTTCTGCCGCTATATTATGTTGCTGGAAAAGCCTATGCGAGTCCCGTATGAGAAATCGTGCAAATTGCAAAAAGGTCTGGAGTGACGTAGGTTCGAACCCCTTCTCCCGATCTCCGCCTTCTCCTCTCTCCTCCTCTGATAAACCTTGAAGTAGTAATAAACAGCATTGCCGTGCCAAATGGGCTCACGTCAAGTAAAGGGTGCAAGGTGTTCGTTACGGATGTAAAAACCTTATAAAACGAAGTAGCTCAGTGGCAGCGGCAGAAGCAGAACTCATATCCTTGAGTGGTGGTAGTTCTCGCGATACCTCGCGTTCCCACTACAATCGACTTCATCTTGTTATGTCCTCACTTAATCCAGCTTTGTCGCAGCATATAGCTTGCCATACGCACTGTTGCACGACGACTCGATTCGAGGCAACAGCAACAACACGAAACGAAAACGAATCACACAGCATTTCATCGCATTTCCTGTGGGACAATGCTGTGCAGTGTGCACAGCACGGCAACTTTTTCGCTTTCCGTAATCCTTTATGCACCTTTTTGTGCACCGTTTGTTTCAAGAACCAGCACCGTCAATGCGCTGGTCAATATACTGCTAGGTCTGCTATGGCCGTTCCGAATACCCGCCACTAGCAACCGGTATCTACCTAAAGAGGTCGTCGTGGCAATCGAAATGGCAATCATAATCAGTTATAGTCCAGTAGTATTCTAGTAGCACAGTAGAACACCTCCGTCTTATATGATAAGAGTCACTAGATGTGGGTTGTCCGGTAGAGTAGCACGGAAGTGCGGAACCCCTGAAAATGATAGATTTCCTGCAGCTCAGTCTGATAGGGGCGGTAGAGCAGTAGCAGGTATATTATTATTGTTATATGGAACACCCAGGTGGGGTGACATTATTAACATGTACATCAGTCACAACTAATCGCTCTTTCCTACACTCCACTGGGTCTCTTCTCTCATCTTGCGAGTTCATCAGCTATTGACAGAACTGCTGGACATGCTTCGGTTTCGGACATCTATCGCAATGGCCTAAGCTGCTCGCGCACCTACAACACTCCTGATCATATAAGTTTGTTTCGGGTTTATTTACCATATATATATATAGATAAGATATGTATAGATATATATAGATCTATATGTATTTATATATATATATATATATTATATATATATATATATAACTATGTATAGATATTATTATATATATATATATATATAGCGTGCTTGTACCGCTACCGGCTAACGTAATTAAAGTGGTGTGTACCAATTTGTCGCCGAAGTGTTACTGACGTGGACAGACCGAGAAAGGAGTGGTGACGGTGAACGCGATACGATCGGCCGCCGACTGAATGCTCAATTTAGTGCTCAACAAGTGACAGGGGCCAGTTCTTCGGCAGGCGAATCAGCGATCCATCAATCGGGACGACCACGGCTGCTTGCTGTTGAGAGTTCAGCTCACAAGTTAGTCGCCGACTGCCGTTGATCTGCTCGGATAGCAGTTGCAGCTCACAGGCTCGCATTCTACCTAGGGCAATTGCATGCTGTGCAGATAAGAAACGATGGTCAATGGCTTTCAGCAGCCAACCACCAGTGGCCGACCTGGACGATAAGCTGTAACGACCACACCGGTTGGTCATCACTTGTCAGATAGCTTTTTTGGCGCGCTTCATCCTCGCGTTCGACGACGTCTTCTCTCTCGTCCCCTCCCCCATCTCCCCCTCTTCCCCTCCCCCTCTTCCCCTCTCTATCTCGTTCTCCTACACTTTCATTTCTTTTCACGTTCCTTCTCCGTTTTCCTCCTCCTTCGTGCGCGTCATTGTCGTCTTCTGCGGTTTCGTGCTTAGCCAAAGGGTTCTTCTTGTCGAAGGCGAACCGTGGCAAGCCCGCTTGCAGGGGCGGTGCTGGGGTGGTGCCCACAGCCGACAGCCGACAGCAGATCCCCTAGCATCGCGGGCGGTATCGTTCGGTGCACCCGCCTCACCACCGGTCAGGCTTTAAACTCTCAGAGAGAGAGGAAGACGACAATCACGGGGAAAAAAGACGAAAACTAGTGAAAAATAGATCGATTTACTACTGACCACCAGTAACGGCCGCTGCTGTGTTGATGATGACGATTATTATTATTATTATTATTATTATTATTATTATTATTATTATTATTATTATTATTATTATTATTATTTATTAACATTGTTTAAATGTTACAATTGTGAGGTGTGAACGTGTACTCCTAGTCTTCTCCTAACTCCTAAGTATTATTCCATGGAACCGACAATACAGCCGGCGTTTCCTCGGCACACTGCAAGCGACAGCAGTTGCCGTAGAAACTCGCCTTCGCGCCGATTCCCTGTGAGATCTCTAATCCGTTGACCCAGCTCACTGATGAATCTCTTGGTTCCCTTGCTTACCGGGCCCATTGTTTCCATCGATATTGGCACTACAATATAACCTGTCTCCAGTTCTTGGTACTTGCGTTTTTTCCCATTATCTGCGCGCTCGGCGACCCATCCCGCTTCTAGTGAACTGTGGCGTATATACGAGGAAGCCACTGTACAGAACACTGTAGCATCCCATACCAAGCATCTGCCGTTAGCCCATAGCGGGATTGTTACACCGTCAGGTTTATTATTATTATTACGGTTTCAACAACAGTAACTCATTTGTTCATTTCATGGTAAATGATACAAAACGCCAACTATGGAAGCGACACTGCCTCTACACACCGCAAAAGACAACAGTTGCCTTACATAATTTCGTTTGTGCTGGTTCCTTGTCACTGCTTCACTCTACTCGCCATACTAGATACTAGAGTTGAAACATTTTTTTAGGAGAATATTAACAACAAAAATACGCGCCATACCCTGGGTAAGCACTGCCGTTCCAGTACTGCTGATATGCCCTAGTGTCTTCATGGCTACTCACACGAAATTATAGCTGTCCTTGCGATCTACGTATTTACGTTTTTGCTCTCTGTCAGCGTGATCCGCTACCCACCCCGTGTTTACGGAGCTATGGCCTAGATAGGAGGGGGCTACAGTGTAGTACACTACCGCATCTCATGCCAGGCACAAGTGGTACGAAAACAGTCGCGCAGTCAGGCCTCCTATTGTTATTCAGTCCAAAGTTGCTTGCTTCCCTAAGAGCTCCTTTTTTTAAGTTTCGTTAAGCTCTGTACACCTTGAAAATTCATCAGAGCTTTAAGGCCAGCCTGCCTCTATATTGTTAGCCATAAAGAACGTGGTTGGGGCTAGCATGATGTCTAGTTTCAGACATGCTACAACTTTAAGCCACCTTCCACTGAAGATGTGGCGAGCAACCCGAAAAACCGCAAAGTATATAATTAAACCATGGCACCTAGACATATATATGTTAAATGTCGGGAGCATGACGTACGGAAGGTCAGACAGTGAAGAGCGGCGAGTTAGTTGGAGACAGCAAATGTTTAAGGTACATACGTGAATTCAACAAGATGGCATTTGACCGAGTGCGTACGCATAGTTTGCGCAGTATGAACGGGCAGGTCAGATACCATATCGACTCTGTACGTGTTCTGTTTCCAATAAATAGATAATGCAATAATAATAATAATCAGTAACTTTCCGAACTAATGGCTGGTTTACATACTGCGCGTTATGGGAAAACACACATTCACAAACACTCATTCTGTAAATTCATCAGGGTTCCTAAACTTAAGTCAACGGAACTGCTCTATCACATTGCTGGAGATGACATAAATCATACCGTCCCCCGCAGAGTTCGCACAATCAAACCGAGGAGATTTTATGGAACTCGAAGAATGGTTGTTATGTGAGAGTCGTTGCGTCTATTGGATGCATTGTGGGCTTATCAGTTTGAGTTGTATTACGTCTACGTTACGGCTGTTACTTTGCCGATATTGCGCAATAGTTGTCCGTTAATGCGTGTTTGTCATTGTCATCATTTAACTCGCTATAATGTTGTTGTTGTTGTATATATATATATATATATATATATATATATATATATATATATATATATATATATATATATATATATATGTATATATATATATATATATATATATATATATATATATATACAGCTGTGAACGATACGCTGACAAGCAAACGTTATATTATGTGAGAAAATATGCATTGTAGTAACAGCAACAACAACATCAACCAGCATATTAACGCTGGGCGACCTAAAACAATGACCCTCTTTGCTTGTTCAACTGCTGGCTGGTGTGACCTGTTGCCTTTATTACATCATCACCCCGGGACGCGGAATGATTACCTACGCTTGTTGCACCCTGTGGTCACAGTCGCGTGTGCATAATAACACAATGCATGCCCCTGACAAAACAACGCCATAACAATAACAATGCCAATTGCAAATCGTAATAATAATGATAATAATAATTATTATTGTTATTTATGTACGTGATACATGTGCATAATAATAGTAATAATTTCTTATTGAAAAACGTATTATTATTATCACGAACTTATATAAATAATAAATAATTCACGTTGCTTATAAAAAGTATTATTATTAAAAAACATATATTACAATTGTGAGGCATGGACGTTTTCGCCGTTATCAGTTAACTTTGTGTCAGCCAATAGCGCCTATAATAAAAACGGCGTTCTCTCTACAATAACCAGCCAATAACCATCGCTTCGTGTCGGTCGCTTGTAATATATTCATTTTGTACGTCTTGCGATATCCCTCAAAAACTTCTTCCAAGGGTTTCGAAGTAATGCCATACAATCTCGAGTCTGAGGGGTGTAGAGAACATTGGGGTTTAATGAATGAGAGTCTCACTCGAGGCGCCAAGAGCTGCCGGTACCGACAGTGCGTAACGCATTTCCGGAAGCATTAAAAACTCATTGCTTTCACTAAAATCGTGGGGTTCGAGTGTGGATGGTATTCCAGCCGTTCTCAATGCCTCCTTCTAAATATTGTTATTATTACAAAAGCAAACGGTTCGCCTGAACACTATCATCTGTGCTATAACCTATGTTTAAAGGTTCTTCCGTTCTGGTTAAGTTGGATCATCACTATGAGTCACTAGCGATATCGTCTTAAGTCGAACTGTTATCGGGTTCTTGCGTAAGGACTACTAGTGTGCTGCTGTACGTGCTGAGAGTTTTTAGCGTTTAATTTTGCACAGCGTACAATATGTAAAAAAAATGTTGTTTTGTGAAATACCTAAATCTATGTAATCAGCTGCACTGAGAGATCGGGTTATGTAGTACAGAAAAGGAATTTGCGAATGGGAATTACGGTTACAGAAGAGTTTCCGTATACAAATATTGCAGAATTGACCTGGTTAATCACACGTTTATATGCAGTGACGGGTTTATTTAGGAGCCCAAATGATACGTTTTACAAAGAAAGTTGCAAGAACCGAGACACGGCACAGACTAA
This sequence comes from Dermanyssus gallinae, assembly GCA_003439945.1. NCBI lineage: Eukaryota > Metazoa > Arthropoda > Arachnida > Mesostigmata > Dermanyssidae > Dermanyssus > Dermanyssus gallinae. The sequence continues at coordinate 1,434,547 of QVRM01001549.1, read as the reverse complement.
CACATTCCATATATACAGGGTGTGACTGAAAGAATTTTATAGCGATACATAAAATTGTAGAGCTCGTTAAAACGAATATTTTTTCCAATGGTACATGTGCTCTGAAAAGTCTTGTTTCGGAGTTACAGTGAAATTACTACAATTTGTGACACTGGTGTTTTTGCCCTGGGATGCCTGGGACTGGGATGTCCAGATTAAGTGCATGTAAAATGACTGTGTGGCGACGTTCACTACCGCCGACGTGTCGCGCGACAGCCGCAGCGCGTCATTTTTCATGCACTTAATCTGGACATCCCGCCGAAAAATCGTAATTACTCCGCAACCACAGCTCGCATTGCCATACGTTTGGTACCAAAATGATCGTCATGAAATGCGCATTTGCTGTATATGTTAGCTTTGAACACGTGGGTGGTCGTAGGGTTATGATTCTAAAGTATTTGGCGTGAACGCTAATAAAGAACTTTATTTTTGGCGAATTCTCTTCTAAGCGACCATGTCGCATCTTCTGACCGGCCATGCATATTCTTCAGATTGAGCAATTTTATCACGAACACGACGGTGTGCTTAGTTTCTGTCTAGGAAGACTGGTTGTCTCGCAACAGCACATTTTGTGCTCCTATGTCGGGCAAAAACACCAGTGTCACAAATTGTAGTAATTTCACTGTAACTCCGAAACAAGACTTCTCAGAGCACATGTACCATTGAAAAAAATATTCGTTTTAACGAGCTCTACAATTTTATGTATCGCTATAAAATTATTTCAGTCACACCCTGTATATATATATATATATCATAGCTATAAATATATATATATATATATATATATATATATATATATATATATATATATATATATATATCATAGCTATAAATATTATTAATAAGCTATAACTGTTACCGCTGCAAAGGTCGATAAGAAGCTATAGCAGAGACATTTGCTCGGCTAGATCTAGCTAGTGCATATCTGTGAATGACTAATGATAATTACCATACGGTAACTGGTTTTATTGCAGTGGTTCTCAAATCTGCTAAACGTAGCAATTCTTGTAGCTACATTTAGCAAAATTGTTCGGTATTTACAAAAGCGGTTCCTTTCTTCAGTGTGGTCTTTCTTCAGATCAACAGGATCGTTGTCCTTATTCTTGTCAAAGTTAATTAAATTATCGGCTTCTAATAGTCTAGGGCCGGTTGTAGACAACTGTTGAGCGTTCTAAGCAGAACCCTCCAATACATTATACTCACTGTGCATCGCAAGTCATATTCTCCAATATAGGTAGGTTACGCTTGCGTACGCTCGTTAGAGTAAGAAATGCAAGATTTTCACCGTTAGCTTTAGTTACCATATGTCGTTGCGGGAAGGCTCATTGCCAAGACAAGTGCCAGCAGGATTCGTGCGAGAAGCTGCAAATTCCGTTGCCAGTTGTGAGGAGAGGAGCGGCCTGCGCCCGGGCGGGCGCAAGGCACGTGCTGGCATCCGCGCCGATGACCTAGCCATACGCTGGGGCACTCGCAGAGAGAAGCATGCACGCCGCACATCCTGGGCGAGAAATGATTCTTTCTGCAGCTGCTGGTGTTGGCAGTGGTACCACCTCATCGACGACACCTCACGTCACAACTGCACTCAGACGTTGTTAGTTCGTAAACTTCCGGCACCTCGCTGCCATCGTAGCGATGATAATGAGCATCTTCGCGAGGTCCTCGACAGTATTCAGGTCGTGGAGGTCTCATTCAACGTGACTTCAGCATATCTGAAAGAAGCAATATCAAACATAATCAAGGTACAATTAATATACGAGTTGGATAACGATTGGTGTGTGGGGTGGTGGTGGGCACAATATTCGTACACTCTCCCAGCTAGCGTGCGTTTTGACCGTCCAGTTAGCGTTCGATAGAGCATAGCTTAATAATCGAACTCACTACACGCTGTTTTGATTTCATACACCCTCCTCATTTAGTTTATGTACATCTCGAAAAGTCTCGAATATGTTCGATGGAATGGAATAGCAAGCAGTTCCATCCAACTTTTTGTATGACCGATCATTTTTTTAGCAAATCAGATTGCCGCATCCATAATTGTAATTAACCAAAAAAAAATTTGCATGTAAGCGCTCTAAAAATGGCACGTTTGGCACCTCCACTGGTAACTGCTTGACATCCAGCCTGGTTATGTATATATATATATATATATATATATATAAATATACAAACGAGATGCCGAGCAAAGCAAGCTAACTGACCAATGTAAAAACGCAACAGTTATTTATATATATATATATATATATATATATATATATAAACAGGCTATTTGGAAATTTAAAACATGTTGAGCGTAAGGTATCCGCATTTTCTCTCTCATCTCAGATGAGATCGGCGCTTTTAGTTGATGCATCAGTCAAAACGACCCGTTCTGAAATTATGATGTCAAAAATACATTTTCCATCGTATGCTCCTCTGGAATTTCCCACGATCGTTCAACCTATCGCTGTAAATATATATAGACATATAACGCAAAAATTGGCAGCAAACTAGTTTCTCTGTCTGACGACTTTCGTTATAAGGCAAGAAAAGAACCCGTCAGGCAAAACCCAATGGATTTCTCCCACAATTGTGTGTGTAGTGTTCAATACAAAGTGCAATAATTCAATGCATATCTAGACATCAAGCACGGAATAAGCAGCACAATAATTGGCCGCCGTTTTACTCCATTTTATGGTTATTTTATTTTTATTACTGATATTTGGGACAAAATTACAAAGTCTGACACTTTAGGTCGCGGGCTTGATCTTGGCTCGACACTCATGCCGTTACCACTTCGGTGCGTCGTTTTTGGAAACCTTAGCAAAGAGAAAAAAAGACAACGTAATATAACAAGTAACGTAAAGCTACGATTAGTATGATTAGCAATGATCCGCAAACAGCACTACTGTTGTCAGTGGGGGGTCAAAACCCACTGCGACACGATCCAAACGTGCCTACGGCGCTTCGGCGACCAGCGAGCAACGTGTGCGCTCTACAAATGGTGGCACTATTATTATTATTATTATTATTATTATTATTATTTACAAAGGTAACAATTGTTTCCTTGTAAACCGTTGTATACACCAGATCAAATAAATGGCAACGTCACACATCGTTCAGGTTCGGACGTGACTAGCCTATTCGAGTTTCACATAATTTGTTTCGCACTCATTCGCATCATCACCATCCGCATCACCCTGATCACGGTCACGTAACCATTTTCATTCGCACCTTAGGAATCACTCTCATGATCATCAGCATCATGATCACCTTTACTAACATCACCACTATCATCATCTTTACCATCATCATCATCATCGCCGCCATCATCCCCATGATGGCGTAGCACAGAAAAGTGTGTATTGTAGATGGGTGGCCGATCAATCGATTCATCGTCCGTGTCTCGGTCGAACCCATGTGACACCCGGTGATGATCGTGACCGATGGGCCAGTGACTTCGACGCTCCCCTCCTCCTGCTCCTTCTTCTTCTGCTCCTGTCTGTTCCATTTCGTTTCGATTTCCCAAGGCGATTGTCTTGGTTTTTTTTCTCGATAAAACACCGATGATGCGACCATGCGCATAAGCATGTCATAACAGTGGCGGTAACTAGGGCGGCGTTCTGCTACGACCTCTTCGACTGGTGCTATTGCTGTTGCTGCCGTTATGCCGAACGCAAGCATAACAACAGCAAACAACAACAACAACAACAACAACGACGTCAACAACAGTAGCAACAACAACAACAGCAACATCCGCAACAGCAACGACAATGACAACAACAACCGCAACAACGGCAACAACAACCGCAACAACAACGACAACAACAGCGACAACAACAACAGCGACGACGACAACAACAACAGCAATCGAAACAACAACAACACCTCGATAAGTGTACCACCGTCCGGCAATCAACGGGAGCGGGACGGAAAATGATGAAGCGGTCTTCACTTGACTTCACGAAGAAGAAGAAGAAGAACAAGAAGACAACTAGAACAGCCTCAAGTCCACAACCACAAATGACTATCAGGGCGAGGGTGGGTGATCACAAAGTCAGTCGTCCACAGTTCTGGATATATATATATATATACTTCTGAGCGTTTGTGCTCTTTGCTGCACGTTTGTTTAGCGGTGGATAGACACAACTCAGACAACAGAAAACGGGAGAAACAGGAATCGACGCTGGTGAAAGCTACCTGCGGTCGGCCGCTGGTCTTCTGACTCAGTCAGCCCGCTAGATTAGGTGCAGCCAGTCAAGCAATAAAGTCCAATAGACCACGCTAGCCTATCCCGGGAACCGTGAACCGTCACGTTGAACTGCGTGACGTGATCTATCTGTGTGCAAGTTTTGCCATCGTTGTCGTCGTCGTGGTTGCTGCTGTTCGTATCGCACTTTGTGTCCGCCTGCCTTTGAGTGAGTGTGTCCGTGTTATCGTTGTTAGCAGTGAACCCACAACCACGGGGCAGTAACTAAATCACACTGCGCGCAGCATAAATATATCGTACGGTGGTCAACGAGTACGCACCGCGTTGGTTCACTGGTTAAAAGTCGTTTCATTTCGCATCAAATGCAATCGCTGCTACCGATTGGCTAATCGTTGTGCGGCATATGCGGCATGTGCAATGTTTCGTCATCATGGTATTCGACTCTTCGTGCAGAAATGGGAGATTTCGACTTAAGCGAGTTGCCAATAATACCATGCCGGGCTACTTTCATCTGTGTTCACTAACCCGCCAGTACCGTAAGAGCAATTGCTGAAGTGGGTACAATCAAGATGCGTCAAGTTGACATGGACTTCGATCGAAAAACGCAAGCGATGATGAACGAGCAACTCAGGATTGCAAGGATGGCCAACACAAAACCCGCCACCTGCCAACAAACCTGCGTCACACACTGCACAGCTTTCGTCACGCGGTGTGCACGATAATCGGCGTCCAGGAAGCAGAAGACCTGGAGCAGTGGGCTCGTTCGACACTGTGTTCAACTTGCCATCAATCAATCGTATTGTCATCGTAGCGTCATCAATCGCACCACCACTCCGTAGCTATATTCATAGTTAACTCATATAACATACACTCGACTTGAGTAGCAAATGATTGAGGGTAAATACCGCGAACACCCATGGAACCCATCCATTGTACGCCTGAACTTAGTACCTAAAATAAACTCTGCTCTATAGGCTTGAGCGTGCGTGTTGGCGTTGCAGGTAGGCCAATTCACGTGGCAACAAATACAGTACCTAATCGCGTTAGTCAACATAGCCATAGAACAATGCCTCGTGATTGTGATCGTCATAATCTCAATACCAACAACGGAACTATTACAAGAACCGTGCAATAAAGAGACCATTCATATCTGCCATATATAATCGGAGCCGCACAGTGGTCGCTGAACGCAGTGCGTACATGTGGGAGCTCTGGCAGATAAACAGAATCAAAAACGAAGCAAGCGACTTCATTTAAGTTGCGCCAACGTCTGGTGTTGAGGATGCCGGCGACGAGTCGCTGCGTGGTCCTTGCTTACTGATATATATAGATATAAATATAAACATATATATATATATATATATATATATATATATATATATATATATATATATATATATATATATATATATATATATATATATTCTGTCTGACTTCATCAGGCCGTTCAGTCAGTTTAGCTGAACCACCATTACGATTAGATGAGCGATCGCTCGCACTGAGCGCGGAGTGATTATGCGGATGACCCCACAGAATCAGCAGCAGTCGCAACAGCAACCAAAACAACAGAAACAACATCATCAACAAAAGCAACTACACCAACGACAATAACAACCAAAACAACGACATCATCAACAGAGGCAACAACACAAACGATAATAACAAGCAGAGCAACAGCAACAATCACAACAGCAACGACCCCAACAACAACAACAACAACAACAACAACAACAACAACGACGACCACCCCAACAACAACAACGCTACCCACTTAGAAGGACTCGACGGACCGCGCTCGTGTGAGAAGACTGATCTTCGCGCATGTCTACCGGTAGTTTGTCTCTCCTTTCCCACACACTAGCCCCTGGAGATAGTAGTTGGGGGGGGAGGGGGTAGTCGTAATAGTAATGGTACTATGACGACGACTACTACTACTACTACTGCGTCTACTACAATAACCACTACTACTATTCCTACTACTATTACCTACACCATCACATCATCACCATTGCCGCTAGTTACCACGGCAGCGTTGTCGTTATCGAGCCGGGGTGCTTGGTTCCGGGCCTTCGACCGGGGCCGCCGACCCAGCCAACGAGGGACGAGCGAAACGCAAATCGCCACACAACGAAACTTGGCCGTCATTTCCGATCGACTTTAGCTTCTGTTGTTGTTGGCGGGAAACGTCGTCATTGTCTTTTGCTTGAGTTTGTCGCTTTATATTACCACTCTTCGTCGCTCTAGATTACTCTTCGTCGCCGTCTTCGGAGTCGAACTCTCTTGAGCTCGTCCATCAACGACAACTTAAAGAACGTCGGGTCGAAAGCTACAGTTGTTGTTGTTGTTGTTGTTTCTGTTGTTGTTGTTGTTGTTATCGTAGTTGTTGTTGCGGTTGTTATTGATGTTATTGCTGTAGTTGTTGTTGTTCCTGCTGTCATCATTGTTGATACGTGGCGCGATTCATGGCAGTCTGGTGTCAGTCTGTTCGGCGGTGTGCGTCAAACGTAACCGCGATGGGCGCCACGTCTCGGACCACCACCACCGCCGCCGACTTAAGCCACAACGTCCTGCCGTTGAAACGTTCCCATTGCCGTTGCATGTCGTCGCTGCGACCATGTGATGAAGCAGTACACAGTAGCTTTCGTCGTGGATGTATGATGGATCAACAGCTAATTCAGACGCAGCGCACACACCCCCGCACTCAGTGATGACGGTGGTCTGATCAAGCAGGTCAAGCAAGTAACGCCGCCGTAACTAAACCGAGACGGTCGTAACTAACCGCAAGCGCGTCCACGCACATAACCCCGCCTCCCTCCCTCCCTCCCCCCGCGATCTTCCACCGTCCCTTATCGCGTAGCCACTCGCCAGCAGACAACAGCATCAACATGATAATAATAATCATGATGAAACTGATCCTGATGAGTGACTTTGACGCCCAACCGGCCGAGCCGTTAAGATCGATGTATTCATTATTCTACATACATTTTACTACTACTACTACTACTGCAAGCAGATTAAGTGCTGGAGGGAGAGAGATAACACATGGGAGCAATACAAATGGAGAGCAGGAGAAATGGCGAGCAGGAGAAGAGATGAATAAATAGACGAAAAATCAATCTTGGACACACAACGGGTTTCACAATGCAGTCTGACTACTTGGGATTCGCGGCTGGTCAGATTTCTGTCAGTACCATCTCCACCACCACCGCTAAAGTGACGGTGATTGCTTGCACGACACGGTACAGCCACACCGAGAGAAGAGCTCTCAAAGTCGACCACAAAAGCACGGGAAACATACCCCCCCCCCCCCCCACACACACACCCAGACTTCGGCGTCTTATAGCACGTCTACCGCGTGACCCATCAGCCGCCCACTAGATGGATGGATGGATAGTGGCGCAGCAGAAGTTCAGCGCAAGAAACAGCAGCTGGCCACTTTGTCCGATCGGTGGACAGAGGCCGCTCGTCTTTGCTTGGGGGTCATGTAATGGCCGCTGGAACTCTTCATCAAAACCACACGACCCCCACGTCATCGACAACGTCGTTCGTGGCCTATTTATCATCAACGTCAATGTGTACGCACGTTCTGTGTAGGCGGTAGCGTTCATACTGCAGGAACGCAGCGGCGGCGGGCTCATGTACAAACTGTCGCACATGGTCTGCGTGACGAGCTTCCTGAAGGCTCCAAAGGCTCCCCTCCTCCTTCCTCAGGCAGCAGCTTCCACTAGCTGCTAAGAGCTACTTGTCCCGGAAGTGTTTCCTGAAGTCCGCCTTGCGGGCAGACAGAGAGAATGGTCTTACGGCGTCTCCCGCTATTCGGGCTTTCATCGGGCAATCGCCCAATGAAAGCTAAACCTGACACACCGTCCCGTGCCCCGTGTGTGTATCGAGCTGTCGGTTGGCAGCGTACGAGGAAGCAAGAAATGTTACACACAAGACAATTAGAAATTGTTTAAATAAGCAAACACCAACGAAATAGTACCGTCTACTTTTATGACGAGTGAGTAGCTGTCGAAATGTAAATCATTTCGAGTGTTTTCGACCTTCGTCATCAGTCGCCGGCAGGTGACTGTGCAATTCGCGACAGCCTATCGAAAACAGGCAGCGTCAAAGGCAAAGACGTCCCTTCGTGTGCGATAGCGCCGACTGGAAACGAATTTGCTCTAATCAAACTGGCTGGTGAGACCTCTTACCTTCGACTTGTAATGATGGTGCAGTTTTCATAGCCGCCGCAGTATTCGTGACCGAAGCAGCATCGTGATTTCAGCTGTTTTGTTGTTGTTGTTGTTGTTGTTGTTGGTGTTATTGCTAATGTATTTGTTGTCATCAATGCAATTTTTTTTATGTCCCTTGTTGTCATCGTTCCCGCTGTCATTACGACGGAGAGTTTGCCTTTCGCTTTCGTTGATTTTATCGTTATTCCTCTGTTTGCCATCCAAGCGATGGATGCTGTCCCGTTTGTTGTTGTCATCTTTGTCTAATTTCTGTGAGATGGTGTTTACGTCTTAATTGTCACAGCTATTATCCTTATTATTATAATTATTACTATTATCATCTTCTTCATCGCCGTCATCACTGTTTGTCATTTTTGTCGTTTGATATCGTCGTTGTTGTTGCTGTTGCTATTGTTTTTAGTTGCTTCTGCTGTTCTTACCGCGGTTGGTACCGCCGAGCCCCTGAGGTTGATTAACCCACATGGAGTAATTAACGTCTTATGTTGTCATCACCATTTGCGCTAATGATATTGTTATTAATATTATTATTATTATTATTATTATTATTATTATTGCCGAGATTCTTGTAGCAGTTTCGATATTTTACGAGACAGCGAGTTTCACTTCCTTCCGCGCGCCGGACTGCGGACGCGTAGATCGACACCGATCTGTCGTTGGCTGGCTCGCCGGCTACACGCTGTGATATGGGTGTAACCGTTTAGACACGGCGATCCAATCCATGCGCCTGCTTCGGATGGGCGAATCTTGCTTGATACGTTCCTTTTTTTTGCTTTAACTTTTGACGCATTCGAAGCTGGTTCGCATCCAGAATGTCACTGCATGTGAAAAACTTTGAGAGTTTAGTGGTCGTATGGCTGAGTAGAACGTTAAAATTGCCGCGCCCGCAAGTGCTACTAGAAACGATCCTTGTCTTTTGTGATATAAAGAAGTGCCTGCTACCTAAAGTCAAACATATTAAAAATAGTCGACTTTAAACTCTATTAACTCTGAATAAACGGGTTGTTTTCGTGGCGATGGACGCGTGCAAATTCAACTAGTACCCATCTAGTTAACGATTGCAGTGCACGTTCTCCATGCAGGAGTACGTGTACTGGAAACCATACATACATAATCATGCTAAATTGAAGCACGTTGTAGCAAGTTGTGAATCACATGAAATCACGTGATTTTATGTGATAATCGCCTAGTAATAAGAAATTGCAATAATAATAAAAGTGATTATATATATATATAACTCACTCTAAATTGTGATACGTCTAAAATCAAATGCAATGGGTTATGCAATTTGACCCGGAGTATATATATATATATATATATATATATATATATATATATATATATATATATATATATATATATATACAAGCGTATTCTGCTTTAATTCATAGACAAAAAGCAAATGCTACAGACTACTCTAACCGGCCGAAATCGTTTATGATGTTTTCGGCTGGAGGCCGCCACTGCATGCGCGTCAAACTGCAGCATATCCTTCTCCTGAAGTGCTTTGTATCAAGGAAAGGAAGAGGTGAAGGGAGAACGGGGAGGGGCGTATGAAGGAAAGCTAGGTGCTAATCGAAGAATTAGCACATACAACAGGCAATTACCGGCGACGCTCACTCAGGACCAGGCACGGCGTACGACATTGAAAAAAGAAAAGAAAGCGCCAGCTCTCACAGCCGTAATCGCAGCGGACTATGACACCGCCGTGAAAAGCGACGTTGCCGTTCGACCGTCTGTCCGTCCGCCTGCACACAAATAGATCATACGATACGAAGAATGAAGAAAATGAAGTGAAACGTTTCGATTGTAAAAGGTAAAGCCAATAAACTCTAAGAAAGAATGAAAGAAAGAAAAAAGAACGAAAGAAAGAAAATAAAAGCTAGCTTGTAGTCTGCCTGCCTGCCTGCGTGAAGAAATAGGCAGCTGAAATGTACTTCTACTGCGCTTAAGCAAACACAATGAAATGGTCGAGAACGGCCGAGAGAGGCCGAGAGCAGGAAAGTGACAAGAACCGAGAAAAAACCAAGCGAAAAAGAGAAAGAGACCAAATCGACTATTTGACAACAAAGAAAGCAAGCGACACTTACAAGAACGATCACCTATAGGCAAAGCCGCCACTGCAGCAGCAGCAGCAGCAACAACAACAACAGCTACAGCAAAACTACCAGCCTTTTTCACCACTACTACTACTACTACTACTACTACTTCTACTACTAGTCGAAGGAGAAGTGCTGGTGATGGTGGTTTCAATAGAGCAAATAAAGATAAAGAAGCCAAGAAGCCAAAACCAACAACAGTCGTCAGTTAGTAAGTCAATCATACGAAACGACTGTTCCGCCGCGAAAAAAAGATCCGAACGAATTGCTGGCTCACGAATACACGCGAATACCGCGGCGGCGGCGGTGGCTGATGCGGCAATGGCGGTCGAGGCGTTTGTTTAGCAACGTGTTGCTGAGTTGATTTAGCAGCATATCGCTGAATAGACCTTTCCCCACCTCGCCAAAGGGGGGTGGTTGGTTGTTGCTGTTGTTGTTGTCCGATACCCCTGTTGCCCGGCTAAGCGCACACACAGGTGGGGGGAAGGTGCGATTGGGGCCCGATGGAGCGAGGACGGGGGTAATGGAGATGGGAATGAGGGAATGGAGATATGTCGGCGGTGGCTGTTGAAGTCTTCTCTGTCCCCTCTGTTTTTTTTTTGTTGGCCAGAGATTGATTCGATCATCAAGCCAAAGAGTCGAGTGCACCGTATCCATGTTATTCAAACTACAACGTCGTCGTCCAATGGTCCAACGATGACGTTGTAGCAGTCCGAATCAATGCTATCGCACCGTTTGAAGTTGTGCTTGTTTGTTAATTTTTTATGCCGCCTATAGTAAGTAACACAACATCACGACTGGAGCTGTGCTTGTGCGAGGCACCGTAGCAGTAACCCAGCCAGCAGCAGGGACAGAGCAACAACAACAACAACAACAATAGCAACAACAACAACAACGACGATAACAACAACAACATCAACAACAATAAACAGCAATTGCAGCACTTCAGGAGAACGAGAGGCACTGCTAATGTTGTGAGCGCTGTCACTCGATAAAAATGGTGCTGCTATCTGTGGTAGCAGCAGACACAAACAATAAATGTAGTACGTAGCGTAACGTCATTCTGTATAGTGTGCGTTTTCTTTTACGGCGATATCATGCTGTATAACGTCGCGCAAGAAAGCGAATACACACTCTTTTGTAAGGCAGACTTTCGCGTAAGAAAGCGAATGCACACTCGCTTATAAAACACATATGTTTAATATGCATGACACGTATTAGTTTTGTCAATACGCAAAAACATCCCAAATCTAAAAGTAAATAAACATTATTTTACAGAGTTTTAGGGTGTCCTGGGTGTAGTGATGCGATCCTCGCTTTATGCAGCTCGCGTCTGCGCTAATGTTCTGGCACGTGAGCGAAAACCTGGTACATGTTGCTCGTAAGGCCCGAAGAGGTATGGATGGCCGCTGGATTGTGATGGAATACATTGTTGCTCTATAGCGTGCTGTGACTAAACGACAATTATGTTTGTTTTTTGTTAATAATGTCGTAAGTTTAACTTAATCTACTAAATGCTGGCCATTTTGTTCTGAAAGATCGCGTCGAATGGGCAAGACATGTTGAGGTGGAGTTCTAGGGTTTTTGTACAACCTCTAGTCCTTGTGGCAGCAGCTTGGCCGCTGCTCTCAGCGGTCGATGGTTGATTATGCTGTCTATTATGTGAATGAGCATCGCTCAAACAAACTTCGACCAACCACAACGGGGAAAGAATCGGCGACATCCCCGGTTGGCAGACGACAATAGCCGCGGCAATCACACAGACCACGCCGACGAGCGTCGCTAGAACTGTTACCACTTTTCAACGCCGTCATCACTGTGGTTGTTGTTGTCGGCGTTGCTTTTGCCGCCGCTGTTGTCGAAACTGACATCGGCTCTCGAAGAAGGTTCGATCCCTCGGGCTCACACATTGTCGCCGCCGCCGCCGCCGATGCCTTTATCAATCACAGATCAATCCATCATTTCACCTGGGCTGCCAAGAAAGGGCTGTCGAATCGACGGACGTCGTTGTTGTTGTTGTTGTTGTTGTTGTCATTGTTGTTAATGTTGTTGTTGCTGCTGCTTTTATTATTGTTTGTTTTTTGCTGGGCAGAGCTTTGACACAAAGTGTCTGGCCAAAGTAGGACGAGTAGTGGGCGAGTCTGCGAAGTCGCTCGTCATCACATCAACGCGATCGATAGTCACGGCCCTTCATCATCATCATCACGGTGAGCTTCACTATCAACCCGCCCGCATTACTAACCATCACTCTCAACAGCACCCCATTCATCATGGTGCTCAGCACCATCAACAATACTATTAGGAACACCTCCATAAAACAATACTACTACAACCAACTCCATCAAAAATGCAACTACTACCTCCATCGATATCAACAATATTACTAAGACCACCTCCATCAACAACAGTACGACCATCTCCGTCAAAAAATGTGCGACCACTTCCATCAACAATGCTACTAGGACCATCTCAATCATTAATACTACTAGGGCCATCTCCATCAACAGTACTTTTAGGAACATCGTCATCCACAAGATTACTAGGACCTCCATCAAAAAAAAGTACGACAACCCCCATCAACAGTAGCACGACCAACACCAACACCAATACTACTAGGACCATCTCCATCAGCAAAACTTATGAATATTTCCACCAATAAAACGTCTACGATCATCTCCATCGGGGGAGCAAAACTTTTACGACCATCTTTAACGACAAAACTTCGACGACCACCTCTATCAGCAAAACTTCTGCGGCCATCTCCACCAACAAAACTTCTGCGACCACCTTCATCAACAATACTTCTGCAACCACCTCTATTCACAAAGCTACTACGACCACCCTCAACAACAATACTGCCCCCCCTCAGAAAGATCTTCTTTGCGATCTCCGCAACACCTACCAACCTAGCATTGTATTCACGAGTCTGCCCTCACGCCTTAGAACAGCCGTTACAAACGACGCCGGCTCTGCTGCTAACGTCGCCCGCGTTTCGACTCCATTGATTATTACTTCAGCGGTGCCTCAATGAGTGACGATAACTTTTTACCGCGGCTTCTGTTTACCCCTGCTATTTCTGTAACTTAAAGGATTTACACGGCTGAAACCTTTCCCAGAGTTCACCTGCCTCAATGTGACTTCCAGACTTCGCGCCGGACTGAGTATGGCAGCAGTGCCTAAGAGTAGCCAAGGGTGGGCGTAGCGGGAGTTATATACATGATTGGACCCACTTATCCTTATGTGCCCGCAGTACGAGACAGTGCTTTGTTCAACCCGTATGTTTTAATCGCAAGGATGTCATGTAAATTGATCTATTCAATCTGAATGAATTATCTGCTCAAGGCCAGTTGTTTCGGAAAGACTCACCTCGAATAGATTTGTCAACGTCATCAACTCTCTTTAATATTGAATACCTTTGGCATATCTTCTGCACGAGGTTCGTAAATCCTTCACCCTAAGGGTATCTATCTATCTTTCAACTTCCTTGCAGAGTTCAGGCGTGAGCAACTCTAGCTCTCTGCTCCGCTTGAGTAGCAATTGTACCGCTCTCCGCGCGCGCTGATCATGGGCTCCAAGATGCGAGTCCCATATACTGTCCCCTATCTCTTCCTTTTTCTCAGCTATTTTAGCGCGATTCACTTACTCCTTCCCCGTATTTCCTAGACCTTGTTGTCCTCGGGCCTCCTCCTCGGACCGTTGACGCATTGCCCTCTGGAAAAAAGCATTTCGCCAAATAGCTTTATTCTAGCAAAAACAATAAACGTTTACTTCTTTCACTCCGACTAGAGCTAGGGCACTCATTTTGGCTACAAATTATTACCACCAACACTAGACACGAGAACTTACTCTATCTTGTAGTATTCACTCTTACTAACGACTCTTGCTACCATCCAGTGGAGGCTGCTGTTCGCAGTAATGCCGACCTAACATTTTTGAGCTGGGTGGGAGGGAGCAGACGTCTATATATATATATACTCCTTCTGCATTTTATTTCGCTGCATTCCGCAATTCGATCGACATCGTGTCGACTACGCTGTTGACTTCTGCGCGCCTATGTAGACGACATCGCAATGCTTTCAGCAACGGCAGCAGTCGCCTTTGTAGCAGACAAGACTGTAATTTCACAATGGTGATGATAATGATGATTGCGATGACGATGATGATGATGATTGATGATGATGATTATTATTATTTTATTATTATTATTATTATTATTATTATTATTATTATTATTATTATTATTATTATTATTATTATTTTCACAGTCAAAGCAGGTATATTTCAACTACTTCTACTAGTACTAGACGCATTATGGAGGCAGTTAAGTTGTTGAAAGGTGAAAATGTCGTCATTTTAGCTGTCTTTTTCGCCCGTCGTTTTCTTTTACTTTGCCGCTCTCACTACTCGACACCGGTCGGACAGCAATTGCCCCAGCAGCAGCAGCAGAAGCAGTGGCGCTGCTGACGTTGTTGCCACTGTTATTGTGGTCGAAGTGTGTAGTTCCCACCACACCCCTCGAAGATTTCGGCCGCCAACATTTGACAACGGAGCGAATGTACGCGGACATCAACGATCAATGAACACTATTAGCCGCAACAACAACAATATTGCCGACAGCAGCAGTACCAACAACAACAACAATAATAATAATAATAATAATAATAACAATAATATAACCGGCAGCACCAACGACAACAACAACAATGAAGACAACAGTACACAGATTATATTAGATGCTAGGGAAGATGCTGGCTTACCCTGACCGCTATGGCCGCCGGTAACTAAAGTTCATCATCGCACCGTTAGTACGATGATGATGATAGTACGGTTAATGATCTTATTAACCAGAACGATAAAGATGAATACTTTACTTTACCTGGGAAGGTAGCACATTACTAAACTAGACTACGCCAGGGAACTAGGTATATATATAAATATATATATATATATATATATATACATATATATATATATACATATATATATATATATATATATATATATATATATATATATATATATATATATATATATATATACATATATATATATATATATATACATATATATATATATATATAGTCGCCTTATTTACATAAAGCTGTGTGAGACGGATTTGTTTATATCACACGCCATTGAGAGAAGAGTCGTACAGTGTTATAAGTTACAGTCGAATAAGTGGGTGTAATCTGTGCGTGCGCTCATTTAGCCACGAGCAAAGCAAACAATTCGTTTATGTGATTAGGTGTGGCTATAAGTATTGGTGTGACTTATCGCTGATTCTGTAGGTTGCTGGAGCAAACATAGAAAACGTGTATACGCGGTTGGCTACTTTGGTAAATAGAAGATAGTTGGTTTTCGTTCCAAGGCTTGGTCGCACTGATTAAACATTTAGTCCATCATCTTCAGACACCAGCTAGCGACGCTGTTATCTGCTGATTGGGTCACAGAGTGAACAGCTCGAGAGCGTATAGGAGAGTAAAGTTTCAGGTTATCGATATGTTCAACACGCTTGGCGCTGAACGGAACACAATTCACCATATGTATTTCAGTCCTTTTGAGTATTCATATAACAACTCTATATATATTGTTGTCAGCTGTTCTCGGCATGTCATTCAAGAAAGGCAGTTCAGTGAGCTCTTCATAGAAGCCAGCCAGGCAGATGCGTAATACTTTGCACACACTTTAGAACACTCTCTGTAGTAGTTCCGTCGGACTCGTTCAACGCTATTTTCCCATTCACTTCCGAGGTTAAGCTTTCGAATAGAACGGTACGCGGCGCTTTTAGACTCAATCGAACTATATCGTCAACCAGCGCATAGCTTGATGTAAGAGCGAGGCCTTTTCGACCGCTCTGAAGTTCTTGCATTCAGAGTCGGCCGTTACCTTCCTGCGGACCAGCAGCTTGAAAATCCGCTCTGAGTTTCAGTGCAGAGTACACTAACCAGCGACTACACTCGCCAGAAAAAAAATGGTCGAAAGCGCTAGACCGCTCAGTGGATAGTTTCGGGACAATTTCAAGCATTCGTATCTGGTTGTGCGTTGATGCTAAATATAAACAAACACAAATTTGTTAGTTTGCCAATTCGAACGTGCTCAGACGGTACTCCAGTCTGAATCGGAAGTAGCCCCAATACCTCTTCGTACCAAGTTCGGAGCTTGTCTATCTAAGTATATGAGGTGACGCACAGAGCGTCTGCTTTCAACCGCACTCTAACGATCGCGCCAAAAACAACTCATGCTGTTTCATTGGTATATTTGTCACTATTCTCATAATCATATTAATATATATATATATATATATATATATATTTTTTTTTTTTTATTATTATTTATGCAACTCACAGTTTGAAATATATTTATTCTTTCACATTAAACGACTTTTTATGTTAGCACTTTGGAGTGAACAATTGTCTCCGCGTTAACGTGTGGTTACGAGTTATCTAACCCGGGATTAGCCCAGTTCAACAATGTGCCCCGAACAGATGCTGCGTTTCCTCGTTGGATGTCAAGGGACAGTCTCTGACGCAAAAATTCCGATGCTCTTGAGTCTCCCGTGGAGAGGTTAAGGCTTCTACCCACGCGCTGAATCAACTTCAATGTAAGCGGGCCTGGTCCTCCCATTGTTTCAAAGGCCAACGAACAAAATTGGTGCGGATAACTAACGTCTGAGTATTTTCTACATTTGTTAGCCTCTGCTAACCTAGACGCATGACCTGCCTGGTCCGCACCTGCACCGACCATCGAAGGGGCTAATGAGTCGGTTACAGTTGCGTCCCAAACAAGCATGCGGCCACGCTCAAAGGGGGTTAGAGTAAGACCGTCCGGCCTTTTCCGTCATCTCTGGATAGACCCGGAGGTTCTAGTACGCACGGAAAGCCAGCAGATCTTAGTGCTCGACGTAAAGTGTCATTTAATGCCGAGTGGCGTGCTCTTCGGCCTGCACTTAAAGCGCATGATAAGCTATGATGCGCCAAAGCGTCTACAAGGTAGCCACAACGACATCGGTGGGGAACAACTAGGTCGACACCAAGACGCATCGTATTAATCATATTAGTATTTGTAATAGTATATATGTATATATATATGTATATGTATATATATATATATATATATATATATATATATATATATATATATATATATATATATATATATATATGTATATGTATATATATATATATATATATATATATGTATATATATATTTACTATTGTTCTCCCTGTTATCAACCTTTTACGCAGCATTAAATGATATATTATTAATCGCGTTGTTGTCAATACTATCTTTGCTATTATTATTATTATTATTATCATTATTTGTACTATCAGTATTTTTAACACAAGTATTATTTTCATTGTTATCATTACTTTTCGGCAGTCTGAATTCGTTTGCTACCTGCTCGCGACCGTTGTTGCTACCGTTATTAGCACGCGTATGTCGCCTGAACGCTGCGGGCAGCGTAGATAAGGCTACGGGCCGCAATCTTGTGCAAGAGAAGCGGTGTGTACGTATTGCCCAAGCGTCGACCAAGCGACTTGGGGCTTTGTTGAGGAGCCAGTTGCGAGTCGATTTCAGTCAGCTTGAGTTACGGCAAAGGAGAAAAGCGGCCGGAACGATTTGACCAGAGTTGCTTCTGCTTCCATCTGTCTATGATCTGTCATGAATGATTGACTCGAACAATGGACATATCTTGACCTGACAAACGGTGTGTATTTGTATGCACGGATGTGTATGTGTAAGCGTATGTGTATGTGTGTGTCGTTTTCATTTCAACACAATTTACGTTCTCCCGTTTTACTTTTTTTTTCCATTTTTTGCTCGTCATTTTCCGCCGAACTACAGTTGGGTTGCATTGCTACGGCGTTTATTGTTGTTCTTGTTGCCGTTGTTTTTTTCTCTATTGTTGCTATTGCTTCTTTCATTGTTGTTATTGTTGTTGGCCTTTCTTCTCATTGTTGTTGTTCTCGCTGTGTTGGTACGGTTGCCACTGTTGTCACAGCTAAGACCTTCTACAACAAAACAGGAGCAAATTGACTTTTCAGTTGAGGCTTTAGCTGTCTTACCGTGAACCGCCCCCACGCGTGGGCAGAGTCGTTTCTCTATCTGTCTGTGTGTATGTGAATGTCTCAAGTTAGCAGGAGCTCTTATGCGTTCGGTCGTATGTATGTGTATATATATATATATATATATATATATATATATATATATATATATATATATATATATATATATATATATATATATATATATGTGTCTACCAATGTGTGGTAAAATAAATGCGGAATATATATATATATGTATATGTGCTATCGACTCATAAGCCCCTTCTATAGTCGGTGGCGGCGCATCTGATGCAAGTTGCGAAAATACTCATCAGTCGGGTATCCCCGCGAATTCTGCCCTCTCGCGTTTGAAACCTTGGGTGCTCCTGGCGTTTGGACTAGGCAGCTGATCCGCAGAGTCTGTACTTTGTTAAGCCTGTTATTCGCTGATAGCAGGTCGTCGTCCCTTGACAAACAACGTGGAAACTCTGTCTAATCATTCGCGATATGTGCAACATATGCACAATGTATTATACAGACTGTATATAAAAAAACATATATATATATATATATATATATATATATATATATATATATACATATAAATACGCACTTTCGGCTAGCATAGTGAGTGGAATATCAATCAATATATGAAGAGGGTGGCGAGGAACGGCTCTCTCTCGTATCATCAGCGAGACGCGAGATGGAGGCAATTCAACCTCCTCGATCGGGTTTGCGCCTCCCCAAGAACGCTACGCTATCCCAGAATAAGATCCCCTAGAGCAGGCGCTAATAAAGACTTATAAATCCAAGCCTACTTGGCCCTACCCTAAGCCACATGGTATATCAGCGGTCCAAGTGCTTGCCAACTTCCTACAAGGTATAGAGAGCAAGCTTTTGGGGTGTCTAGCCCAAGAACTGGGCCTAGATTTTGCCGTCACGCCT
>QVRM01001549.1:1335000-1412500 GCA_003439945.1 Dermanyssus gallinae | reverse complement strand
ACAGCATTAGTCAACTAGCTTTCCACTTTTCAACGTCCTCATCGTGATCTCACCCAACTCAACCGTGCAAACCTCAGCCAAACCAGGCATATGACGACGACGACAACAACAACAACAACAACAACAATAGCTACAGTAGCAATAACAACAACAACAACAACAATGACAATAGCGCCAAAAAACATATCAGCAACAACAACAACAACGAGACCGATACCGAGCGATACCACGCACCTCAATGAGGCAACAGCAGCATCAGTAGCGCCAGGAGCATACGGAAAAGAAAACCAAGGAACTTTACAGCGTCATCACCACTAACAACGCTGTCGCTACCACCGGCACCATCGCCCCCGCCGCCTCCGCCCATCCCCACCGTTGCCTCCTCGCGTCATGTTGTTGTTGTTGTCGTCGTATGTAGTTAAAATCGGATAAAGGTGACCGACCAGGAGCAGTGAAAAGTGCTGTGAAACAGTGAGGCAAACACGGCCACCGCCGTGAGCCAGCAGAGAGCCATTATTGAGCCAACGAACTCCGGACCGACGGGTGAGCGCGAAAGCCACGAGCAACGAGCACGACGAGGACGAACAGAAGCACAGGCAGGCGCAGAAGCGAAGTCGGTGTGGAGGCGGGGGCGGAGGCGAAGCTGAAGTCGGCGGTAACGTTGGCGGCTGGGATCGCTGGGGTGGCGCGGCCCCTCAAAGCTTTGCGTCGCTTTGCAGTGGCCGCGTGATGCTCGGAGTTGCTCGGAGTTGCGGAGACACGCGCAGTGTAGCGTCGCTGGACGACCGGATATGGCGAGTGTGTGACGTGATGAAAAAACAAAACAAAAACTGCCAGCGTCATCCCAGCGTCATCGCAGCGGTGCCATTGGGATGCCGACTCTCGTTGTCGTTGTCGTCGTCGTCGTCGTTGATGTCGGTGATGGTGGTCATCATTGTCCCGCCGGTGCGGTCCTGGCTTTACAGCGCGGCGGCCTGGTCTTCACGTAGGCACGGCGTGGCACGGCCAATCGACCGACCGAAAAACGCCACGACTACGACGCTATGAAATGCTACGGTGGTAGCAGCCTGCCTCGATCGACTGCGACGGAGGCTATACTCTACCGAGAACACACACACATATATATGTCTATATATATATATATATATATATATATATATATCGGCGATTTAAAAACATTCATTGCGATAAGCTCGCAAGCAGAGCATTTTCCCGCCGGTCTCCAGGAATGGACCACCATAACAACAGCAGTAACAACAACAACAGCGACCCCGGCCGCCGTACAACAACAACAATAACGACAACAAGAAAAGCAGCCAGAGCAATAATATGAACGACGCCAACAGTGGCCGCAGCAGCAGCAGCAACAGCAGAAGCCAGAACAGACGCAGGCGTGTCCACCACCCCTCATCCGGTGCAGACACCATGACCGCGATGACGAACAAATCTTCTTTCAGAGAGTCAACAATACCGCCACGGCCAGGTTCAACACCAGTATCAACAACAACAACAACAACAACAACAACAACAAGAACAACAACAACAAGAACAACAACAACAAGAACAACACCAACAACAACAACAACAACAACAACAAAAACAGACAACAACAAAAACAATAGCAATAAGCGTCGGTAAACTATCATGCGCATTATCATCATTATCACGATTATCATCACGATGCAGCAACGCACCTCTATCGCAATTATAAACATCATCTAAAACAACGACGATAACAACAACAACACCAACTGCAACATTAGCCATAATAACCAGAACAACAACACCAACTGCAACATTAGCCATAATAACCAGAACAGCAACAACAACAACAACAACAATAACAAAAACAACAACAGCAACGACAACCACGACAACTCAACAGCGAACGAAGGACTGCATCTCCCCCGCAAAGCGTCGGCTGCCGTCAGCCAAAAGCTAGAGCAGGCAAAATCGGCGGCTGGACGCCGATATGACGCTGCTCTCTCTCTCTCTCTCTGCCTGCCACACTCTGCACCGCTATAGCGGTCACCTCCAAGAACCCAAGAACGCAAATTGATCATCAGCAATCGCGGTGGCGGCAGCTGCATCAACGGCGACTGGCAACCGCTGCAACAACAGCGACGCCAAGGCGCACCCACTTACCGCGGGTTGGCGTCGCCGCTGACATCTTTTTATGGGACGACCGTCTTCTCCGGACGGCAAATTTATTGAAGTTCAATAATTCTTCATTGAGCTTGAAGTTTCCATTATTACATAAATTCAAACAGTTATAACTACTATTCAGGTCATTTTGCAGAAAAGGCTATCGCCCGTGTCTGCTGCCATCACTACAACCGGATAGCCAGCCTGCCCAGGGCTGCATGTCGTGGACTTGAACTTGACTTCAGCGGACACTGGCCTGCCAACCAGCTGAGGTCTAGAGCTGAAGGTTTGCTCGCCCGCCCGGTCGGCTGAGGTGGGCTCACCAACTCAGGCGGCGAGCGCGTGTTAAAGGCGATAAGATGCAGAAAAATGATTAGCTGGACCAAGCATGCAAGAACACGAAGCCGACATGCAAATACCGGTTGCATTTCGCAATTGCACGACGCAAAACAACACGCGATATATAAATTCAGCAGTTGTCATCACCGATTTTGCGCGTTGTGAAGCAGTTGTTAAACATGCGATTTATTTACAGTAATTTATAGTTGACATTTTTACAGCAACTACGGTAGTAGATACGTGGCGGTGCCATCCCATCGTAGAAGTAGAACTACATTTAGAATCTAGACATTCAAAGTTACAAACATCATAGACTGCTTGTAATGAAAGAAAATTCAATGTTTAATGGTGTAATGTAAATTATAAGTTATTGTATTGGTCTTTATAACGAGATGTCTTTGAGGCTCACATTAAAACCGATTGTTGAATCTCTACAAACTAATTTTGGTAAGCATGTTAATGTTGAAATAGCTGAGAGCAGTTATCCTAGACGCTCGCCTCATTTTCCAAAAGCAGTAGCAACATTGACCATACTAAGGTACGAACCCCAACAACAACAACAACAACAACAAGGACAAAACTGTGTGACTTTACATCAGATATCACTAACGCTTTCGGCATCAGCGGTTCGTACGTCTGACTAAATGGGATGACTTTAATATTATCTAATGCTTCAACACCGTCACTCCAACCACCACAACCATTCACAAGTTTCGATCGTGTTCGATGCGTGGTTCGACGTGTTCTGCCTTCGGGGTGTTTTGTTGCCGCGTGTTGTTGATCAGACACGTCAACCGACTCATCTGTTTATGACACCTCCTACGATCATCTTATGTAGCCGTCATTATCGGCGATTACCGCCGCTAATCAAGTCGCTGTCTCATGCACGACAGTTTACAGCTTCTGTTGTAGTAGTTAACACTGTAGTGCCTCGTGTTGTTGCTCTTGTCGTTATTATTATTATTGTTGTCGTTGAGATAATTGGATTGAGGTTGAAGACGCCGCGTACAGTACCATTCGAGAGCTTTATCTCGGAATGGGAAAATAAAGTTGAACAAGTCCGACGTGAGGTCGGAGACCTGAATGTTTTCAGGGCCTCTCACCTCTGGTCTGGTCTTGCGTGTGACAATCGCCACGTCTATACCGGATACATAGTTCATGGCTATCATCACCTGGTTTGTTCGAATACGAGCTTCCACGAAGAGTACACCGAGTGCGTCTGTCGACTATGCTCTCAGGCGTGTACTAAGTTTCATGCATCTGCCTGCTTGGCCCTTGCGAAGAGATCACTGCACTGCCTCTCTCGAATAACGCGCCGCGAGCAGCTGAGTGTATAATTGTATAATATGTATAATTGTTCATGTTATATGCATACTCAATATGAGTGAAATAAATACGATGATTATTGTTGTCGTTGTTGTCGCAGCAGCAGCAGTTGTTGCTTTTATTTTTGCTGTTGGTTGCAGATGTTGTTTTTATTGCCTAGCCCACTGTTGTTGTTGATATTGTTGTTGTTGTTCTTGTTGTTGCTGTTGTTTTTGCAGTAGTAGTAGTAGTAATAGTAGTAGTAGTAGCTGTTGTGATTCATTCATTGTCGTTATTGTGATTACAGCAGCGTCGGTGCGATTTAAGCACTCCGGCGCGACGCGCGTTCAGAGCAAACAATTTGTCGTGTCCATTTCTGAGAAGTTTGCTACGAATGGCAGTTTTTGCGCCGAAGCGGAAGATTCGACCACACTGCCAGTGTCGACGTGGGGACCGTGGTGGCGGTAGCGGGGCAGGCGTGTCTGCTGGAGCACTTGGCTTTGGTCGTCCGTCTGGCGACAGAACCGTAGTTTGCCAGCCGTTCCATGGCCGGGTTTGCTCAACCTGTTTGTCGCCTGCCTCTGCCCCTCATCCCCCAAAGAACCAAGCAGCGGCCGCGACGCCATGCAGAACCCCCCGTAAACCACTAACTACTCACGGTAGACGCATATCTATTGGCAGATGTGGTCGGCGAGCGACGCTTTTTGCGTAGCAGAAGTGCGAACACCGCAGCCACGTATATATATATATATATATATATATATATATATACATATATATATATACATATATATATATATATATATATATATATATATATATATATATATATATATATATATATATATATATATATATATATATGTAACAGACACGGGCATTAGCCTTTTTCTGCAAAATGCCCTAAATAGTTACAATTGTTTGAATTTGTGTAATTATGGAAATTTCAAGCTCAATGAAGAATTACTGAATTTAAGTAAACTTGCCGTCCGGAGAAGACGGTTCCATAAAAAGAAAAGTATATATATATATATATACATACATATCGCAATTGTTTACTATGTGCAACATGTCGTAAGAGATAGTCGTAATTCAACACATTCTGTTTACATGCTATACGACACGTCTGACGACGCGGTACAGTTCACCTAAATTTAATGGAGCACTTTGATTAGCCGCTAAAGGTGCCAGCATGCAGAACGACTCATGAGGAAGCTCTGCAGACATTAGGACCTATAGAATGAGGTGATCGTGAGTGACATGTGCGTGATCTGTACGTGCGTAATTTTGCATTGACCTTTTGTTCGGCTTTCTTTTAGAAGTGTCTGTCCGTCCACTGGGTGGAGCTTTATCAATTTCTGGTTCTTCCCCAGTTTTCGATGTGCCGAGAACAAAGACGGCGTAAAGCCATTCTCATCTAGCCTGCGCCGTCAGCTTGATCGCGATATATCCGCAGTGGTCGTGCGCAGTTTCCAGCCAGTGGATATGTATATATAAAGCTTGAAACATTTGTCAGCATATATCGCTACATGATATATATAAGCAGGCGGGGGTGTGTGTGCTGTGTAAAGATGGTTATAGCATGGTTTGCTTGAGCTGTTTTTGCGGACATCTAAGAAATCTGGTAGAGGTGATCTTGTACGCAGATGATCTCGTCATCTATGGGAAGAGTCGCTTTCAGGTTCAACAGGCCCTAGCCAGACTTCACGC
Source organism: Dermanyssus gallinae (assembly GCA_003439945.1). Lineage (NCBI taxonomy): Eukaryota > Metazoa > Arthropoda > Arachnida > Mesostigmata > Dermanyssidae > Dermanyssus > Dermanyssus gallinae. Next base: position 1,407,001 of record QVRM01001549.1, on the reverse strand, counting down.
GGCCACATCTGAGCTTAGACTAATTGTAAATCTGACAAAGACAGTGGCCATGAAGTTTAGAAGAGGCGGGCGATTAGCTGCTAACGATGGACTTCGTTTGGCCGGTTTTGACCTTCCCTACGTTAGTAGGTTTCCCTACTTGGGACTGGTTCTCACGTCGAACGGCCGATGTTTCCTGCAGCATATCAAGGAAAGATGCAGAAAGGCGCTAGTAGCAATGACTATAATTAGAAAACCGCAGCTGCTGTCCATCCTAACGGCACTGAGACTGTTCGATCTAAAGATTGCTCCAATGGCCACCTACGGCATCCAAATAATATGGAACGATCTCACCCCAGCCAGCCTTGAGCATCTTAATAGTCTGAAGGCAGCTTACCTCAAGCGAGTCCTGGGCCTCCATCGTTCAGCCCGAAATCGACTTGTCTATCTCCTCACGGACACCCCCTATTCGTCGAGGAGCTAAGACGACGTTTTGACTTGCCCGCATCTTCCAACTACGTCAACGTTCTCAAAACGTGGGAGTGCAAGTTTGCGGAAATTGATGCGGATTTCTTCAGCACAGGAGCGATGCAAAACCAGGCATGGAAAGGGCCGAGCCGATCTAACCGCCACGTGGTGACTAGATTCGCCGTGCATGGTTTTCACCACGTGCTGTGCGCGACAGCTGGGTTCCATGATCCCTCGGACTCGTGTGTGTGTAAACGCTGTAAACTACCTTGCGGTAGATACCATGCAGCCTCCTGCACCCTAGTCCCGTCTCTAGCTAGTCTAGACGACCAACCTCGTGTCATAGTTTCATAGCTTTTATATATCTATTATTTTATATGTCCAAATGTGTGTATGTATACATATGCATATATTTTAACTGTACTTTTTCTACACAACATGTGTGATAATAAATCTGACAAAAAGTTTTTGCGGCACGTTTACCTCCTAGCAAAACTCTAAAGCAGGTAGCAATAGTCGATAAGCATAAAACAAAAAGACCAGCATATCTCGTCTAAGGTGCGGTGACACAAGCATTGTTGTTGTCCCCTCGTCCGGAGCCGACCACAATTGTTGTTGCTGCTGCTGTTGTTGTTGGCGTTGTTGTTGCTGTTTCAAAAATATCTGTGAAGTTGTTTGTTGTCGTTGTTACCTTTGGGACAGTTATAGTTATGGGTTAGACTGTTATAGTTACTGTAGCTGTGTTGTAGAATTTGTTTCATATTGTGGTACTTTAGCGCTCTTAGTGCCGATGCAATCAGTAATGTCGTATGTATTCAGATGTCGTCGACCTGACTTGTCATTCTGGTTTCTGTTTTTTTTTCGGTTATATATTCTTGTCCGCAGATGCTAGAGCGTAAGGCATTTTACAACGTTTTTTTAATTGTTGCTGTTGTTCCCGTAATTGTTGTTGGTGGCGCTTTCATTATTATTATTCATTCTATTACGATTATCCTTTTTGGCATTGTTAATTTTATCGTCATTGTTGAATCGTCTATTTGTAATGTTTTTTTTGTGGTTGTTGTTGTAGTTACTGTTTTACTAGAACGCTACATACAGCGCCTATCACGAGTCTGTTGGCTAGTTCGGGTTGTTGAACTAATTGAATGATGAATGCATTCACCATTAACCCATTTAGGTATGTCGCAGAGTGTGTGCGTTTATCCATCATCCACCTGCATGCACCCTCTGTCCGTTCATTCGTCCACCGTCTGACGGGACATAGACGCTTGACACGCAATGAATGATGTTTCCCTCATCCACCCTCGTCTCGGCTATGCGGTCGTCAGAGCAGCAAGCGGCAATCTGTGTTTTGTTCCAGCAGTTCCACGTTCTATGCTTCTATTTCAAATGTAAAATAATAGCTGCCGCAGCAGCTGCCGTTGAAGCAGCGTCGGGATTCGGAGCCGACAGTCTACAGACGTCGCTCTGCAAGCCAGCAACATCGAGCCGCCGGGCTTGCGGTGTTGTCGCAGGTAACGCAGGTCAAATACTGTTCAAACGCTGGGTGCAGGCGGGCGACGTTGTTGTTGTTGTTCTTGTTGTTATTGCTGCTGATGTTATTGTTGTCGTCAGCGTGACTCATCACGTCACGTCAACCCCGTAATCATCATCACTCGAATCATCATCACCATCACCATCCTCCTCATCCACCGTCATCATCGTCATCATCAGCACTATCATTGTGGGGTCATACCCACCCCGCTTGACCGGCGATGTCGATGCTTCCCCCGGTCAGGCACAGCGACCATGCGTAGTTCCGGCCAGCACAGAGGAGAGACTACTTCACCCCCCCCCCCCCCCCGCCCCGCTAGATCTCGTGCCTGTCCGCTCGCCCTTTGGTGTTCGGAGAGTTGTTGTTGTTGTCGTTGTTGTTGTTGTTGTTGTTGTTGTTGTTGTTGTTGTTGTTGTTGTTGTCGTTGTTGTTGTTGTCGTTGTTGTTGTTGTTGTTGTTGTTGTTGTTGTTGTCGTCGTTGTTGTTGTTGTTGTTGTTGTTGTTGTTGTTGTCGTCGTCGTTGTTGTTGTTGTTGTTGTTGTTGTTGTTGTTGTTGTTGTCGTTGTCGTTATTGTTGTTGTTGTTTTGCTTCTTATGGCCGTTGTTGTTATCTCTGTTGTACTTTGTGTTAGTGTTGTTGTCGTAATATATTTGTTCTTTTTGTTTTTGTTGTTGTTGTTGATGTCGTTGGTGCTACTCTGTAGCCGTGCTCGTTGTTAGACGCCTCCCATCAGTCCAGCTGGGTGGCTTGGAGCATACGCGGCATATAGACAACAGTTGCCCAGTTGACACGCAAAATCTCACTTCGTAGCAAAAACAATCATATACCTGAAAGCAGATGATGAATAGTAGCATGCAGACATAACAGTGTAGTAGTTATGGTAATATTATTAACCATAACAATACATATGAACCAACATTTGCAACGGTGTTAGTAACCACACAGACGACAACACTAGCAGTAACAACCACAACGACTACAGTATTACACAACTATATGACAACCATATCAGCAGTGACCGGGCCCAGGCCGTTCTAGACGAGCCAGCCAATGGCGCCGCTTAGAGCTAGTTTAGAACAACAATTAAAAACACATAAAAAGAACGTTAATTTTCCACTTAGATTTGTTTAAAATTACAATTAGAGTTTTAATCATAGTGTTGTTGTTGTTGTTGCTGTTGCTGTTACTGTTGCCACTGCTACTGATGCTACTGCAGCAGCGAATTAATAATGGCAGAGGACCAGGTGGACAGAACGACGAACACAGGTATAAAGACGCTGAGAGCAGTGGGCGCTTTGGCACCGTGACGGGGGTCGAAAAGCGCTGAGGTGTCACCAGGTTCATCGATAAGTGAGTGCCTCGGCAACCGGATCGGTAAGCGTGTCCAAAAGTCCAGATGTAACAACAATAACAACAACGACCAAAACACTACAAACAAAGAAGAAGAACTTCAAAAACAACAATCAAGGCTACGGGAAGAGCAATATTGACGATGGCAACGACAACGACGGTGACAACAGAGAGGGAAACGAGTGTACGAACGCTGATTGCCTACTGCGCTGTTCATTGGCTATTGTGGCCTGCCTATAATGACCTATGATGACCTACTATACTCCCTATATATGAGTGGGTAAGACTTCAAGCGATTCAATGTTAATTCACTCCTCCATAGAGGCAACTACCCAGCAAGAACGAAAAAATTACAAAGACAAAAACGAAATAGACGCACTGCAACCAATGGCCTTACTTTTGACCACCTTCGTCCCGTCCGAACAGCGGTGTCTAGCAAAACTGGGCGTTTTGTTCTGGTAACACATCATTTTTACGACATCTGAAGTGCGCGTAAATGCGTTTTCCTTCTTTGAAGGAGAGGAGAACTATAATACTATTACGGCTTGGTATAAACGGTTGCTATTATTACTACAACAAAGATTACAACGAATTGTACTGACTATTCAATTAAACGTTTATATATATATATATATATATATATATATATATATATATATATATATATATATATATATATATATATATATATATATATATATAGCAAAAGCTAAATTAATGTAGATAACAGTACAGCAGACAACCGGTGCCTTTCGGCAGCCTGTCGGGTTGCCTGTCTGTCAAACTAATAGCGCACGGATACTGAAATCCCGTTTTATTTCGGCTACTTCGCCAGATGATTCGATAGGATTAAGCCGAAGCCATCGATCAGTATCACCAAGTACCAGCGACAGATACAGCAACTTCTGCCGCTACAAACCAGCAATATTAGCACTGCTACTAGGACTACTAGTACTTCTACTACTACTATTCAATTATCAGCTGCTAATTAATTGCTTTTTTTATTTGCTTGGCAAGTATGTGTGATTGATTGATTAATTGATTTACTATTCGCTTGGCATGTGTACCTAAATACACATGTCACCCTTTTATAGAGCGGCAGCATATGACCGCACAGAGCGGTGTGCATATATCACCATTTGCACCAGAGACGCATAATGCTACAGCTCATTGATACTACTTTTACTACTGCTATAACACCACAGCTACAGCTGTCATCAAAGCAACAGTCTAGCTACTAAAAACAACAACGACAACAACAACAACAGCAGCAGCAACTAAACAACAACAACAACAACGACAACGACAACAACAACAACAACAACGACAACGACGACAACAACAACAACAACAACAACAGCAACAACAACAACAACAACAACAACAACAACAACAACAACAACACAACAACAACAACAACAACAACAACAATAGCAACAACAACAACAACAACAACACAACAACAACAACAACGACAACGACAACGACAACGACAACAACAACAACAACAACAACAGCAACAGCAACAGCAACAGCAACAGCAACAGCAACAACAACAACAACAACAACAACAACAACAACAACAACAACAACAACAACAACAACAACAACAACAACAACAACAACAACAACAACAACAACAACAACAACAACAACAACAACAACAACAACAACAACAACAACAACAACAACAACAACAACAACAACAACAACACAACAACAACAACAACAACAACAACATATTGCTGTCGACGAAAACTGCGAGGACAGTAATAGCAGCAATAGCGGCAGCAACAACAAAAGCTTTAACAACAAGCAGAATGAACAACAGTGAGTGGATTGATGTCGACGGTACCTGCGAGAATAATAATAACAGCAACAGCAGAAACAACAGCAACAATGAATATAATGGCATAGTGGTAACTACAATACTACTACCCACAACAGACACCACGGAAACACGTAACGACACCAACAACAATCATTTTGCCCCTGTATGATTCTTAGATACCTTTGTTGTTTGCCCAGCATATCTCGTAACATGCCCGCTAGATGATAGTAATAGCGAAACCACGTCTCCTTATCCGATGAAAACCGGCAACAAATACAACAAGGAAAAACGGAAATATGTGCTACTTGGAGAAAGCCATGCCGGTCAGACGGATACGACATTTGAACTTGTTGTCATCATGGTCGTCATGTTGAATCATCACCATGACCTTTTTCGTTATTGCCCCCGGCGTTAATAATAATAAGAGTAATAATAATAATATTTTTTTGGGGGAGAACAAGGGTTTATTATTCGTATTAGTATGTACATGTATCACAATTACTATTATATTAATTATATAGCATTTATAATATTGCTTATATTATTATTGCACGAGTGTCGCTGAACACCCAACATCATATTGGCGTTGTCTCTCTAAAGCTCTATAAATAATAATAATAATAATAATAATAATAATAATAATAATAATAATTATTATTATTATTATTATTACTGCCATCAGTTTCAACGTGATCGCGGGCTCATTCGGTATCAGGATATGAGGATATTCTGCCCAGCGCAGCAGGTCCAACGCCATCGGAAAGATACCTCTCATATAGGAGGTATTATATGGACACTTAACCAATGTTGACGACGTATATATGATCCTAGCGTAATAAGGAAACTCAATTACAGCCATGTCGACGACAAGCAAACAAGATAAGAACCAGCCGTTACAACAACAGCAGTAACACATCAAGCACAACAACATTGTCAACACGCAGTTGCAACAGCAGCAGCAACAACAACAACAACGACGACGCACCGCAATAACAACAACAACGACAACAACAGCAGCAACAACAGCTACGAAAAAGTAACAGTAACGAAGATGGATATCAACAAACGACGTTTATAATACATCTGCCGAATTGCTTTGCGATTGGCGATTTCGTCGCTTCCGCGATCCGCGATTGCTTGCATCGAGAAGATAAGGCAGATCAGAGATATTTGGTTTGACTACCAAAAACTCATTTCTCGCGTAACCACCACCGCCGCATCGATGGCTGGCATTGGTCGCAGTGGATCCCATTTACTGATCGCTCTCTCGTACACCGGCGTCGGCATGTCTACGACTTCCGTCCTGCTGATCGAAGCTGATCAATAACAACAACGACGACGACAACAAACGCAACAACAACAACAACAACAACAACAAACGCAACAACAGCAATAACAACAACAGCTGTAACAATACCAAGAACAAGTACGCGTTTGGCAACACTGTGTGGCTCCACTGTCAGACCACCTCCAGACTATCGTATGTCGTCCGAGTTGATAGATGCGTGTCAGCGCAATTTTCATTATCACATAAAGTCGCCGCGTAACGACAGCTGGCTAACACTGATCATACGCATTGGCAATTCGCTAAATTCTCAGGGAACTGCTGTGAGCAGTTGCTTAGTTGTGTGCAGCTGCAGATACCTCGCAAATATACCTATCTTTATGTGAAGCTATATAGATACATACATCCAGTGTTAATAGATGCTAAACTTGCTTAGTCTGTCCTTTCTTAAACTATCTAGATATATAAATAACCATAACAGATGTACATGATATTATATATTGAAGAGCACATGTTTTGCTGATAATGTAGCACATGCACGAAAGAGAGAGGTTAACCAAAAATAATATATATTTTTGTTATTTCTAATAATGTATGTAAATACAAGTAGATGTATCGTCATTGAAAGTAATTAGCATCGCTCTTGCCGCTCCTTTGTTGGTGGTGTTGTTGGAAACTGTATGTATACTCTGGTCGGGAAGTGGTGTCTACCTCGACGAAAGTGGATGGCGTTCGTTCCACTACCCCACCCCCACACGCTGGTGCGCTTCCAGTAGGTAGCAAAGTTGAACAGCCGTGGAACAGGGGGACGGAAGTTTAATTCCAGGGGGTTGTTCAAGCTTTAGGCGACGGCGATGCCGACGAGATTGCCAAATGACAGGTTGGTGCAAAGAGACGAAAGAAAGCGTCCTTGTTGTTGATGGATGTTCTTGTTGTTGTTAACGAATACATCAACTAAAATATGATACATCAACAAGTACAAACAGGGCCGATAATCGCGAGGGGGGAGGTGGAAAAAAAACAAGAAAGGGAGGGATAGAGGGAGGTAGGGGAGAATGATATATACTTAACGCGTAGTACATGGTATCGAATAGACAGGAATGCACGATTCAGGGATTCGGCGGGTAATGTTATATAATACGGTCTGCAACCACTCCCCCCCCCCCTCCCGAAGAATTTGGATAGACATTTGTCGAAACAATAGCGCCGTCGACAGCTAACTGCAGTCTCGGCATAACAGCCGATAATTATTTTCCGGTTACATCAAGCCAAGTAAGCGGCCAACAAGACAACAGGTTGTATTAATTAACCTTGATCTGCGCCCACGCAGCGCGGCAGCACTAATCGGCCGCAATCAACAACGTCACCTCTATCCCACAAAGGACGGTAAAAACAGCTAAGAACGCAAATAGCAGCAACGACAGGAACGTAACGCAAGTGACTGCCACACCACCAAGAACAGCATGATTAACTACAACTAACGGCGACCTTTCAAAGTGTTTTCGAAGCGGCATTGGAGGTCTGGTATGTTGTCGGCTAGTTTGCACATGTGTAATCACACAATTACGCACTCACTGTTGTGTGTTTGATGCCCGCAATGATACTACCATCCTACAGTTTCATATAAATATATGTATATATATATATATATATATATATATATATATATATATTTATATATATATATGTATATATATATATATATATATATATATATGAGAACTGGCTCTGGGCGATATGACGCGTCGGCCAGGTCAAAGGTTGATGATCATGAGCAGACGAATAGACAGTCTGTAGTAGATAGATAGTTCACGAGGTAAATAAACGACGTAAATAAATACCTCCTCGTGACCATTTTGTGCCACGACCGTCGGCACTGCAGTTTCTCTAGCTCCCAATGCACACGTGGCTCTAAAGCCCCAGAGAGAAACATAGTCTCCGATCTGCCAAAATGACAATGGAAAAAATAATAGTTTGCATTTTGTCATTGACAACATTAAGAGTAAATTAAGAAAACAAAATAACAAGATAGGAATATGGACCAAACGTTAACCCGGTACTTTTATTTTCGGAGCGGCTGCACTATGCACCTAGTTATTCAAAGTACAAACAAAAAACGTATGTCCATCCACCGTTTATGCATTTAATAATCTAATACGCCAGCTTCGAGTTCGTGGATAGAAGAAGCTGTTACTGCCCTTATAGCCTTGCATCTGACGAAATTATAGGAACATCGTCAGTAATGAGTGGCTTATCATTACGGCGAATCAGATATATAGATTGCTGTTTAATATTTAAGGGAGGTTTAAAATTCTACTGTGACGTATCCTACATGTGTATGCAGCATAGCAAAAAAGAATGTGTGTTTTTTCATGAAGTGCGCGTTTGTCTGCTGTGCTAAAAATATGCGTTTAATAGATAATTCGATAATCTTAAATTGAGCGTTGGCAGCGTTTACTCATCATGCGGTTTTAGCGTTTGCGCACACTCTGTATAAAAAACGGCGTGTATTGCAATCAATAACACATTTAAGTTAGTCACGTGAAATTGCCGAGCGCTTTGCTTGTTCATGTCATAAGGTTGGTAAATTTCTCATACGATTAATGAACACACATTGATCGGGGACACATTAGGACCTCGGCGGATATTCAATATATTCACACGGTGCTGGCACTCCGTTTCTGGCTCGACCCAGGCATCTGCCTGGGAATCTCTTATCTTAAACACCGAACAATCGAAGCAGCCAAGTAGAAAAAGAAGAAACAGAATTCCGTGAACCGTGGCATATCTCTGGGGAAAAACGTAAAGCCCAAAAAAAAACGACACTGCAGCGCTTCCTGGTAACTAAAACATCTTTGTTCGGAGTGGAGACACAGACCTACATTTCGGGTTATGCACTGAGGAGCTGGCAGAGCTCAAAAACGGATGTCAACTTTCGACCAGGCGCGTTTTAACCTAGCATACCATAACGCTGAATGCATGAACGTTGGACATGAGCAATTGTCATGAATAGTTTTATAAGCGTCTGTCTCCGCGAAAGCGTCGCGCTTTAGATTCTTCGCGAAAAGAGTGAGCTCACGGCGGCAAGATAGACCGATCTACGACAACTTGATTTGGGCACACTAAAAACACATAGCGGTGAGCTTCTATCAGGTTTTTAAGCGCGTCTAGATCCGAAGGCGACAAGTTGTCCCCAACTCGCTGACGCAGTAGCTGGCTGGGCAATCGGTAAAACCTTCAACAAGCGATGTAGCGGTCGATGACAGCTTGTTGGGATCAGTAACTGCGTATGCCGAAATAAACGCCTTTAAGACACGCTTTTGGATGTGGCGCGAGAACGATGCTTCGATTCGCTAGGTGAAAGCTTACGCCCCAAATATGAAAAATAAGATACAAACTCAATATCCAATTTTCTTGCGACCTCCTAATCTTGTACGAGTAGACCAATCGTCCCCACGTTCTGAATTTCAAAGTTTTCATTCAATCGACGTCCATTTTAGTGTTAATTTAAATTCGACGTTAGTTTAAATTTAGCGCTGCGCTGCATCGTGTGCTAGCACTGCTAACAAAGGTTGTATTAAATATTTGTAGAAAATTATGCGAGCGCTTTACTTCATGTTTGAAAAAAGCAATCTATATTTAACACAAAATGTATTCGTCATGTATCTCCTAAATAAAGATTACCTTGTATTTGATATACACCGCCAAACTTGTCTGTGTGTCACGACAGGTCAGATTGTTACCATGCGGCATGGTATGCATGAAACATTCACGTTTGAGTAATCGACGGTGACGAGAGCAGACTGATTAAACATTTCGCCTTAGGACATAAACCTGTTTACCCTGACTTCTCGTAGCAGCAACAGGAAAGGTCATAATTACCTTAGTTAACAACAACATCAGTAGCAACAAGAACATAACAGCAACAACAATGACGATAATGCCAGTAACAACAACAGTGGACAAAACAGGCTGGCAACGAATCACACCTGCACATTTTAGTGCTACTCATATATACATCGTGGCGTCATTTTCTGGCACCGATGAAATCCGTCACGGCGCGAGGAGAAGAGTGTCTGCGAGGAAGACTAGGTCACCTTCAGCATGGCGAAATATCATATATGGCTCATCTAGAGCTGATACGGCAGCAGCAGCATCAGCTAACGGTATAATACTCATCCCCTTTCCGCCCGTAGCGGGAGGAAACCGGTTGACTTCAATGTCAACATCACGACCTTCCGCTTAACCAACATTACAACCTTCTGTTCTTCAGTCTAGCTGCTCTTCTCCGCTCCCTTCGCATCACAGTAACAGACTCAAGCCGAACAACCCCTACTTCGACAGTCGTCGTCAGCTGCTGCAAATGCACCCCCACTGTTGCTAACCCCACCGCATCACCCCCACCATCATCATAATCTTCATCATGAGATTCGTTTTTTTTCGTCTGCGCGTTGCGTATCTTGCGTTCTATTGTATTTACATAAATAGATCCCGCGCGTGCATTTTCTGTGTCTGACTCGAAATTCCACACAACGGATGACTTGATCCGGATTTCCAGTTAGTCGGGCCTAGCCGCTGACCTCCTCCTGTTCAAGCTGTTCGCACGGTGCTCATCTGGAAACGCCCTACCTATCGAAGTTTGGTTTGACTTCTTCACGGTGGTCCAGAGCCACAATGGCTAGTTATTGTTGTCTATAACAGACATAATCATAGTAATTGTTAAGCGTTATCATCCTAATCACTGTCACGTTGTCATCAGCGTGATCATCATCATCATCGTCATAATCATACTCACTGCAGATGCTGGAGCAAATGTGATCGATACCACGCCGCGGTATGCCCGGCGGTTAGGTCTTAGCAGAACTAGCAAAACGCTAGATTGTTGGCGTCTCGAAACATTTTGATGTAACATAAACACATTACCCAATTTAGGTGTTAATAAAACAAATATATTCACTGCAGTGGTGGTAAAGTCACGGTAATGTGCTAAGTATGCCAGCAATAACAACAATCATAACAGTTAATGCTGCTGCTCTGTTATTAAGGAGAACAGTAACAAGAGCATTAAATATATATATATATATAGAGAAGGAGGAGGGAGCAGACACTGGGCCACGGTTCCGTCGACACGGTTGTGCCGGCCAATAGACAATACCGTCTGTTGTGCCAAATGCAAACCAAGAAGGAGAGTGACGAGAGCTTTTGGCGAACACGGCTAAGTGGAGAGGCCGTGACGCCAACAACAAGATGTTCAGGACGCCGATCGAGATATGCAGCCACAGGCGCAGTTTGTACAACAACCATAGCCAGCCAGCTATGCAACCCCCCATCCACCCACATACTCTGTCACTTGATTCCACTGCGGTTCATTTCCAGTTGCTGCTCTCTTGTCGTCGTTGTCTTCTATCCCGTTTTCTCGCGCGTTGCTTGTTTGGCCTATATATATATATATATATATATATATATATATATATATATATATATATATATATATATATATATATATATATATATATATATATATATATAACAAATTAAGAACAACAATAAAAACACTAGGCAACACTAAAAACCTTCATTTTCAGCCACTCTAACGTCATTCAGCCGGTGCCATACTTCCACCTCAGTGGCAAACACAGCAACTTTGCAATGTCTGTTTAGCCTGCCTAGATCGACACTATTCCGCTTTTTGAGCGCTGCAAGCACCAGCATCATCGTCATTAATGCGGCCGCGATTATAATCGTGCTAACCGTGATCCTGCTCTTTTCGTGTTACTGTTAAAGAAAGAGGAAACAAAACCGAGACGAAGTCACTGCAGGCATTACGTCCGAAGGTGACCGAAGCTGTGCTCATCTTTATCATCCTCGCGTAACAGAAAATAACTGCTGAATTTTTCAACATCAGCAACACACACCAACAACGAGAGGGCAACAATATCCACCACACTAAACATATCATCGTCAGCGTCAACAACAATCACAATAGGATCAAGAACAACAACGGTCGTATCAACACTTACGCATTATGGCGACCATGAACACTTAGATCGACAACAACAGCAACAACAACACCAACAACAAAAACAACAACACCACCACCAACAACAACACCACCAACAACAACAACAACCGCAACAACTTAGTGACACTCGGCGTATTGAATTAGACTTTTAACGCGTTATTTGAAATGTGAACATAGGGGAAATCGACAAAATAGCGCGCGCAGTTATCCAGGCGTCGTGTCTGTTGACTTGTTTAAAATGCTGTCATCTGTATTATTATTGCATATGCCTGCTATGTTTTAAATAAAATAAAAAAAAACAGAAATCCGATGCACACACATATATATATATATATATTTACATACGCACGTACCGCTTGCAAATCTCTGCCTCCTTTATCTGTGCTACCCATCTACCCATCCAGTGGGTCAGTCCGCCAAGCACTTCTTCATTCATACACAGACGCTGCTTTGATGCACGCAGAGAGCGGACAGCAAGCCTAACAAACGATCTGGCGACCATGAACGGCTGACAACAGCTAAAGTCATCTCTTAACTAGCCTTTGCTAGGATAACTAAGCAAAACGTTCCAGCGTCCACGTTCCAAAACAACAACAACAACAACGATAACGGCAAAGAAAGCAACAACATTGACGACGACAACAACAACAACAACAACAACAACAACAACAACAATAACAACAACAACAACAACAACAACAACAACAACAACAACAACAACAACAAAAACATTGACGATGACGACGACGACGACAACATCGATAACAACGTCAACAACAATTGCACCAGCTGCAGAAGCAACAGCAGCAACAACAACAACAACAACAACAACAACAACACCGGCTTTGATGACGACCACGGTGCTTCATTGACAAGCAGAAGTCAAAGGAGCTCAAATGAAGCTCTATTTTGTAAGGCCAAGGACAAGCTGCGTTGTCTGTGGCTGCTTGGTAAAGCATCTTCAACGTGCCTCGTCGTCGTCGTTGTGGTGGTGGTTGTGGTGGTGATGGTAGCGTTGTTGTCTTTTCTGATTCTGTTGCATTGCTAGTTTTTCTCCTTTGTTTTGCTGTTTCCACTCACTGCGCTACCACCGTTGTTGCTGCTGCTGCATCGTCGTCTTCATCTTTTCATCTTCTAGACTTTGTCTTGTTGTCTTGCGCCAAAGGTTCTTCGGCGGCGAGTGGCTGTGGCGTCGGCGGCTTCGGCGACGGCTCATCTCGAAGCGTTCGAGTGACGAACGAGGAACAGCGAAGGCAAGGCGTCTAAGTGGCCTCGCCAGGGAGCCGACCAACCAACCAACCAACCAGATAGACAGACATACAGACAGACAGACAGACAGCGCTAACTGGAGTGAAGAGTAAAGACCAACAACCAGAACAACTGGCTCTGGTCAGCCTCATCACATAGTTCTTTTTCTGTTTCCCTATGCTTGCAAGCAAAGCTAGCGAGCCGGTTGATTATGTCGACCAACCGGCCAATTGACCAACCGCGGCCAACGACCACTGATCTACTGCTGCGACGTGCTGCCGCTGCTGCTGCTTATGATGCTAATAATAACAATAATAATAATAATAATAATAATGATGACCACGACGCCGACGACGAAGACCGGTATTGGCATTGACTAACGGACGCAGACACAGTCAGACTTCGTGCAGACAGTCTTTTGATGGTTGTTCTTTAAGAACGGCGGAGATGATGAAGATTGACATATATGTATGTATATATATATATATATATATATACTATAGAGATATATATATATATAGATATATATATATATAGATATAGATATATATATATATATATATGATATATATAGATATATATATATTGATATATATAATAGTATATATATAGATATATATATATATATATATATATATATATATATATATATATATATATACATATATATATATATATATATATATATATCAAAAGAAACAGAGCACTCCATCTCGCCCCTACGTACGAGACGACGAATCGCTCACTAATGATGAGCCACCACCGCCACCACCAACTTACTGTTGTTTGAAGTGCCAACCAAACCAAACGGTCAACGCGACAACCCACGGATGAAGTCACCGACGGTGACGACAACGACGACAACAATGACGATGAAGACTATGGAAACGATCAAGAATGAGACGACGAAAACGCTGATGAGAGTGAGTAAGTGTACCGATGAAATGAAGCGCTTCTTCATCAAGCGCCATCGCCAGATTATGATGATGACGATGATGTCGTCTTCACGAGGTGAGCAGTCGGTGTATTGTCAACATCAGCATCATCACCAGGAGTATCATCATGGTGTTGTTGTTGTTGTTGTTGTCGTCGCTGATGTTGTTGTTATTGTTGCTGTGGTTGTTGTCGTCGCTGATGTTGTTGTTGTGGTTGTTGTTGTCATTGCTGATGTTGTTGTTGTTGACTCTGCCGTCTGTTGCCGTACTCGTCTATATATGAATGACGACGAACGCGCTGAAGATGACGACTTCCTCACCCGACCGACTTAGTTGTTCGTAGGAGGAGTACGTGTTCTTGATTGCGCAGAACGAATAGGCCAACCAACCAACCAACCCACCAACCCACCAACCAACCAACCAAACGATGACCCCCGAAGCGGCCGTCGTGGTCAGCGATGAAGTCGACCCCCGCCGCCATTGACGAAAAACGTCGCATTTAGAGCGATCCTAGCAGCGGCATCGGAGGGGTGCGGGGGAAGCGTCTAATGAGGCGCTATCATAGTGAAGCGAGCGACGGACGAAGCAATGGGCGCATCGCTCTATGGGTGCGCGCGCTCACGTCGTTGAGGGTGTCCTCGTCTTTGATGACAACTATGATGATGAATATTCTTCCTACTATGACTTCTACTACGACTACTATTCCGGCTATTACTACGTCTACTACCACTGCTACCATTATCAGAATCAGAGCTTAAATCGCTTTTGCTTTGCAGTTCTTCCAGTTTTCAGTTCACCCGTTCATTGCGATCGTCGTCTGTCTGTCTCATAGATAGATAGCGTCTAGTGAGAGCGTACCGTCACTAACGCCGCCGCCGCGGCCGCCGACGACAATTAGGTGTCTTCCGTGCAATGGCATTCAGCACACGCTTCATTCTTCACCCTCGCGGCAACTCGTACAGTGCCTACTGCGTGCTTGAAGAGAGCAATTTTGTTGGCTATTCTACCCGTGATATATATATATATATATATATATATATACGTATATGTAAGGATATATTAACATGTAAAATTTAACATATATATATATATATATATATATATATATATACGTATATGTAAGGATATATTAACATGTAAAATTTAACATATATATATATATATATATATATATATATATATATATATACGTATATGTAAGGATATATTAACATGTAAAATTTAACATATATATATATATATATCTATTAACATGTACATGTGTACAACTTTATACATATTGCTATAAATATGTTTATATAGGTATATGTACAAATATAATAACGTGTACATATGTACCACTTCACACATATTGGTATATATATATATATATATATATATACATCTATATATATATATATATAAACACACATTACCATGCTATACGTATGCCATATACATCCGTATCACACCAATGTTACAATCAGCTCTTTGAAACAAATGTGCTATGCCGTCTGTCGAAAGGTAATTACAGATGCAAATGTCAACTCTTTCAGGCAGGAACAATGCATGAGATAGATGGATCGAGGGAAACACCCGTGCGCTGTTGTGAGTTGTGCGTTGTTGTTGTTCGCGCGGTGATTTATTGTACAATGATCAGACAACGTGGTTCGTTCTGTGTAACACTTCCGTGCGGGCGGGCAAACCAGCGGGCGTTTACGTACACGCAGCATGTATTCAGTTATCTATGCTCACACCCACTAGAGAGTCTTACCATATAGTACAGCGGGACATTTACTAAGTCTTTTGAGCATGTGTATATAGCTATATATACCTTTATATATATATATATATATATATATATATATATATATATATATATATGTATATATATACTATCAGCTGCCTTCCTGTTTGACGCCCTGGCCGGAGTTTATCCGAGCAGGGCGGTCTTGACGTGCACAAAGTGAGGCTCGGACTCGCAAGAACCTTCTATATATATATGCTTTATATAGGAGCAATTTATTTGCAATAAAGAAATCGTCCGTTTAACTTCTGGACTAACCCCCAATAAAATGTGCTTAAAAATCATTTTCTATATTACGCTTTGTACAGCTTCGAATCTCAGCTAGGCGGTCAACGATATCTTACTCTGCCCCTGCATTACCGTATTCGGTGCAGAAAGCAGCCAAGTCTTGGAAGCCGGGTCCGAAAGGCCGACCCATATGGAAGCGAGTACGATGCTCATAGTACTGGTCAAACTTGGTCAATGTGTTATGCTGTTTACCGAAGATTGTGGCAACTACAGCAAAACTCAACGCAAACAGGCTCACAAACCTAGCTAAAGAGTTTGCCTACGAGAACGGCCATCGACGCAGGCAACAAAATCGCCGTAGTAGATGGCTACCGAACCGCCCGAATTCAGCCGTGCTATTCCCTCTGTTAGTGGACCAATCCTTAGTTAATTGTTTTAGTCTTCCCTGGTGCAGCTGCTTTTTCCTGTTTGGGAAAGTGGTATGTCTCAGTCCTGCCGAGACGCAATGGCAAGGCCTCCGCTTGAGGTATCTGCCATCTTGATCACGGAGGGCCCGATACTAGGTGATAAACACTCGTTCGATTAAAAGTGTTGACGACGTGAGCATCTTCGGCCCGGCGACTCATTAAAAATAAATTTTAAAGGGGCTGTATTTAATTAAAGATTCCAATTATCCATCGCCTACGAGTTTGGAATCGCCGTCGTCGTGAGGCATACCGTCAATGCACCGAGCGCCGAAATATGTTGAGATTTCTAAGATTTTCCCGACGGTTCTTGCGAGGTATGCCGGCCGTATGGCCGCTGATTCTCAGCGGTATTGGTGACCATTGGCGATTGGCGAAGTGAGGTACAGCAAACGTCAAATCCCTGACCCTCGGCGACCGATTAGAGACGCATGCACAGGCCACAATGGACGGCCACGCCCGTGTACAGCATTGGCGATCTGTCGACACGGACCACGACAACGATCATAATCAACACTATGACCACGGTCAGCCAACATTGCGGACGACGCGGTAGTGTGTGCCGTTACATATGAACTTCGAGTTGCACATTAAACACTAGCACTAAAGTTGCTTCTACAGTACGCGGTACCCGCCTGTCGTTGTTCGCCTCATTCTGGCCTATCGGCTGGAAGTGATCAACAACAATAAAAACAGCAACAACAGCAAAAAAAAGAAATGAGAAAAAGAGAAGGAAGAGAACAAGAAAAATAAAAATACAACGATAAAGGAACGACGATCAAATCGGACGCGTTCCGGGGATCACCGGGGGGGTGGGGACCGCACCGAATGGCCGCCGAAAGTTGGAAGACAAGTGTCGACGAAGAGCCCGAATTGAGCCCCAGTGAATACTCACGCGACGGGGGAACGCATAGGCAGTGTAAGCTACCGCCCCACACGAGCGGTGGCTCGACGTGCAAAGAAACAACAGCAGCAACAACAGCAGCGGCAACAGCAACAACAATAACAATAATACTAACAACACGTGAACGAACACGGGACAATAGGTGATTTTCGACAGGGTTCTGACAACAGCGACAGCGGCAATCGCAGCAGAAGCAGTGACGAAAACAACAACAGCAACAACACCACCAGAAGCAGCCACAGAAGCTGGGAAGGGGGCGTCGTCGACTTGCGGTTGCAACGCCGAAATTCAGCTTGCCGAATTTCGAACCTGTAGCATCCAGCTGAATCCTCCCAACAGGCTATATCGTTTCTTCCACCACCCTATCTTCATCTTGCTCTCTCTTTATATATATATATATATATATATATATATATGTATATATGCTTTCTCTCTCTTTCTCTATATATATATATATATTTGTTTTTCTATCAGCTGTTCTTGCTGACATTCTCTCGTCTTCATTCAATCTGTCTCTATGGTAACTGTGTGCTGCTCGCTGTGGCCGCCACCACCGCCATCGTCGCTGCTGCCGTGATTACGCTCATCATCGTTCATTCATTGAAAAGAACGCTCATGAAAAACTAGCAACAAAAAAATCATAATAACGACAACGACTACACCTACTACTTTTCTACAACTGCTATCACTCTTCTGCTGCTGCTGCAGCTGCTGTTAGCAGCTACCGAAATCCTACCTCCTCCACCCCATCCCCCCCCCCCCCCCCCGCCCACGCTCCCGACAAGAATGTCAACGACAATGTAAAACGCAGAATGCAGCCGTGTCGTTATGACGAACAGACAGACTGACAGACGGACGACGTTGCCGCGCTGGAAATCAGCCAATCATCACTTGTATCTGTGTCGTGTGCGTCGTGCTGGTGTGTATGTGGTTTCCCGATGCGGTTTTCGTGGCAAAATAGCTCGTAAACGTCCCCCGCCGCCGCTGCCGCCTTTACCCTTGCCTGGGCTTGGGTTGGCTTCGTATCCGAAGAGTGGGGTTAGGTGGAGCGAGAAGTCTGCTTCTCTGCTCCATCATCGCACAATCTCCGCTTCTTGATGCTCTATCTCTCTCTATCTCCCTTTTTTCACCCCACCCCCCTCTCTCTATCTGTTGATTTATCTACCCCCAACGCTTTACTTCTCTCCTGTCTCACTATTGCTGGCGCAGCGCCGAGTCGCACGAGCGGGGCGCGACATTTCTGCTTCTCCTTCGTTTGCTTCTTGTCTCGACAAAGCAGACATCGGCCATCGGCCACCAACAGTAGGTTTGTTCTCGCACTGCGCAGGCAGACAGGCCGGCAAACAAGCGGCCAATGACGTAAGCTGCGACGAAGGCAGTAGTGATGATCTAGCGCGAAACATGCTCTCGATCGCCCTCGACGATGGTGATGACCACGACGACGCGTTCGGCGCCTTATCGACCCCAGCAACAACAGGGGGGTGGTCAAAACGAGTCATGTTAGCCGTTTGCTGCTCGAGCGCTGTTCTGTCGTGTCGGGGTTGGTTCGTGTCGAGGACGCGTCTGCATGAGATTCCCCCGTTTCGTTTTCGTCGTCACCGCCACCACCGATTTTCGGTTTCGTTTCGCGCTAGTCCAGTCCGCTCATCTTCTTGTTGTTGCTGTTGCTGCTGATGTTCCGACGCTTCGCTTCGCGCTGGATCGATCCATAACATCGATCGATACACGCCAATGGGAGAGGCGAATCGAACGTTGTCGACGGTTGGCGTCAGCACCGTCTCGAAACACACTGCTTACCCACAGCAACATCCACATCAACAGCCACAGACGTCTTGAACTGAAAGCGATACACGCGTGCAAACAAGAGCAGTGACGTCAACCTCACGTTGGGCCATACGACGACGACAACGACAGTACCAGCGCAAAGGAGCGGCGGAAACCGGCGGTGGTGTGAAATAAACTCTTTTTTCTTCTTCACGTTAAATATAGCATATTCACGACTTCCAATACTGCTATTGGTGGTTGTGCTGCCGGCTGCTACTGCTGTTGCCGTTGCCGGTGCAAATATCGTCAAAATGCGAACCTAGAAGTAGTGTTTGTGTTAGCAGCGGTGTTCGGTATTCGTGTACTATAGGCTAGTACTAGTGTTAAGAATGGTAGGAAAATCGTCGTAAGAATACCGTCTCTCCAGTAGTAATAGTAGTAGTAGTGTCGAGCCCGGTGGCGTGGTGGCTTAAGTCTGCGCCTCGCAACCGGAGGAGACATATAGGTGCGCGGGTTCGAGCCCCACCGTTGCACATTTGTATTTATGGGGGTCCGTCTGTGAAGCAATGTGAAAAACAATTCCGTGGACGTAAAATCTTGGCTGAGGGTCAGCTCGAAAACTTTACTAGTAGTAGTAGTAGTAGTAAAGGGCAAGAGGAACTCCGGATTTGAATGGTGACAGATTCCACGGTCTACAGTCACATACACGGCGACAACAACGTAACAACCTGTGCGCAGAAAAACGGTCAAGTCCAACAGAGGAATAGAATGTGGTTGAGGAGGGCCCAATGTACACACGCACGCCCATTCATATACACGTGCAACCCGCCTGTCCGCTTTTAGCATCCGGACACAGTTGAGAGATCAGTGGGGTGTCAAAACGGAGCAACGGTTATGATTCTGGGTAGAACAAAACCGCACAATCTAGATATTGGGCTACGAGCAGCGAGAATGTAAGGCTTTACAACACAACGTAAGTCAAAATAAGCATCAAAACAGACATAGGCCAGGTATGCTTCGAGCAAAGGCGTTCGAGTGCGATACAAGAGGAAAACTGCTCGTTATTATATTATTTTGTTTATCTGTAGGTACATATGTTAGCTTTCCGCCTAACACATGTGCCGACAGACAAACAAATTAAATACAAACATTGAAAAACCTTAACTCTTTGATTCGCTAATCGGGGAAGGAGGGGTATATTACGCTGAACGTACGGCACCGTAAGCGAGAAGCAGTGTGACTGAGTTGTCTCGAATATGTCAGTATCTTGATGAGCCCATATCAAGCCTCTATTAATTAAACTTAACGATCATTTTATTATCATGAGTAATTTTTCTATTACATAGACTGAGATAGAGTCTATCAGATTTACCTTCTCCCTCTAGTTGCATGAGTTTCGTTTGTTTTTATTTCCTTGTTGTTTATAGCCCCGGTAGGTGGGGTCATGCTTAGTAGCTTAAGCGAATCTTGGTCAAGCCACACCCATATATATATATATATATATATATATATATATATATATATATATATATATATATATATATAATGCGAATCTAACAATCAGCGGTGTCTTTATACGTGCAGCACGTGTAGCGTCTCTACACGGCACGGGCTTCTATATAATCGGGCGTGAGCCAGTCCGCTTGCACTAATCAGCGAGTTACATTGTCCGTGCAAGCAATAACTTGCCCAGCTCGTTTTCTCCCTATCTCGTCAGACATATATATATATATATATATACATATATATATATATATATATATAGGAAAAGCCGCTTGAACAGCTGCTATGCTGATGGGTGCATGGGCGTGTTGATCGAAAAGGTTCAACAGCACTCAGTAGCGGTAAAGCCAGCAACAGCAGCGGCAGCAGCAGCAGCAGCAACAACAACGGTGGCAAACGCAGTACATCGTAGTATTAGGCGAAGAAGGAGTCATGAGTAGCCTAGTTGATCACTGAAGCTTGACGTGTTGATACAACGACCTGGGGTGGCAGACAGTGATCAGGTTAGGCCGGGCGCGTCGTCGAGCAGCATAAGCATTGGCCCTCATGGTGGTATAGTGGTGATGGTGTAGGCAGTGGCGCCGGCCACGAAAACGACGAGAACAACAACAACGACAATGACGACGACGGGGGTAGACACCATATTCGAAGCTAGCGAAGAACCTCGTGGTGGCGTTCGAGTTGCTTGCTGCACTGCTACCTATTAGGTAGGCCGTGACCAGGCCACGACTGCGCGCGACACTGGACGTCGGGTCGAATTGGCCGCCCCACGAAATGGACGAGCACCGGGGGGAGTGGCGTGACGCCGACCCACTAGTCTGAATGCATGCATGAACACGCCACTGCATGAGCTGGATGGAATCAAACAGGACTGAGATGAACTGAACACTGAACTCAACTAGACTGAACCGAACTGTCTTATAATCATCGACTATATATATATATATATATATATTTGATGATCCGAAACGCTTGAGAAGTTTCTTGGGTCGGTGCGTCCCATGTGAAGCTCTTATTTTTCTTTTATTGTCTCATCTTTGTTCGTTTGTGACGTATGCTTGATCAATCCTTTTTTTAGAGAAAACCAGGAGGAAAACGCGCCAAGTCACCTAATGACATTACGACATACTTGAGTTATATATATATATATATATATATATATATATATATATATATATATATATTCTATTACTTATTTATAAAAACCCAATCTGGGGAACAAGGTATTTTAAACTTCTTGATCTTGCCAACTCTGCTATTAAGCGATAGTGATGTATACCAACATGTATACGACTCTGCAAATACCAACAGACATTGATTTAAATTAAGTATTCATTGTGTTAGAACAAGTCAAATCCACTGCTTTTAGAATGCTAGTTGCTAGCCATATCCCCGCCAATATATATATATATATATATATATATATATATTTCAATTTAACATTTCGTGAATGAGCGCCATGCGCTGTGGGTCACGGTGTCGCCTAGCAGGATCCCAGTCAACGGGAGGCGTGGCGCGCGACACTGCAGTTAACGTGGGCAGCTAGTGTCAGGCAAATGGCCCTTATGAGGCTCGTCTCAGTGGGTCAACGATGCCAAGTGGGCCTTCCTGTCCTGCATGCGATGCCATGCTCGCCTGCCGACGCTTCAATGCCGTTACACTATGGTGCCGCTTCTGGGCCGCGCACACAGCCGTTACTGATCAGGTAGATAGATGATTTTGTTCTGTTAATTCCAAATCGTACGTAACCCAGTCCACAGAAGTGTCGCCCCGCTTTCCCACGGCTATTCAAACAGTTACCGAAAACGACGAATTCAACTAACCGCCGATTCTGGCCTAGGCTCAGCAGATAATGAGGTATGGAAAAGAAAAAATTAAAACTTCGATGCAGAGGTATACT
This sequence comes from Dermanyssus gallinae, assembly GCA_003439945.1. Taxonomy (NCBI): domain Eukaryota; kingdom Metazoa; phylum Arthropoda; class Arachnida; order Mesostigmata; family Dermanyssidae; genus Dermanyssus; species Dermanyssus gallinae. The sequence goes on along the minus strand of QVRM01001549.1, from coordinate 1,383,799 downwards.
AGGCGCCACTTCAAATGCTACACAATTGCGGGCAAGTGTGCGTGTGTGTTGCCAGAGAAATAGACTCGTAATCATTCCATTGGGCATAAAATTTAATATTCATAAAGCTGACTACATAGCTGCAGCAGGTTTGGGCATATAGGAATAGCCCTTTTTATATATATATATATATATATATATATATAAATACATGAGTGTGTACGACCGTGGTGTGTGTATGGGGCTAGATAATAAAACGCAAGGGCTCTATGCTGAAGATCCATCAAAACAGGACACCTCCTCAAAGGTGTAATTTGTCGCCCGTCACCGGAGACTTCCATCAACCGGCTTGATCAAGGCGACGCCGGTTGTCTTTTGTTTGAAATAGGTGCTTTCGACGTTGCCGAGGTAGTCATCGACCAAGAGAGAATGTGACGCACAACAACACGCCGCCAGCGTAGCAACAACACAACGCAGAGAAAACAATGACCTGTGTGGATCTGTCTTCGGTGCTGTCTGACGACGTCGACGAAGAGGACGAAAAGAAGAATACGAAGAACAAGGAGAAGTAGCTACTTCATGAGGACGCCAACGACCTCAGCAATTGTTCGCCAAGCAGCTGCACAGAACCACGACCACTACTGCTACTACTACGACGTCTTCTACAATGGAGACAACAACAGTCACGGCAACAACAGCAACAACAACAACAGCAACCACAGGAGCAGCAGCAACAACAACAGCAACAACAACAACAACGACAGCAACCACAGGAGCAGCAGCAACAACAACAACAACAGCAGCAACCACAGGAGCAGCAGCAACAACAACAACAACAACAGCAATCACAGGAGCAGCAGCAATAACAACAGCAACAACAACAACAGCAACAACAGGAGCAGCAGCAACAACAACAACAACAACAACAGCAACAACAACAACAGCAACAACAACAGCAACCACAGGAGCAGCAGCAACAACAACAACAACAGCAACCACAGGACCAGCAGCAGCAACAACAACACCAACAGCAACCACAGGAGCAGCAGCAACAGCAACAACAAGAACAACAACCCCGCCACCACCATCACCACAAACAGCGCCAAGCTGCAGCACATCCAGAATTCACGGCCAGGGTAATATATTCGTAGTAGATGTAGCTCAACGGCCCAGCACAAAGAGGCGGAGGGGCTGAAGAGAAGCTGGACCGGGGAGCGACCGGGTTAGAATAGGGGTGTGATCGGCAGCAGCGGCGGCGGCGGCGGCAGCGATGGCAATGGCGTAGAGGGACCAGGTACCGGCACCGGCTCGAAGCTATTGGTAGGTGCTGTCGCTGTCGTCACAGCTGACCAGACCCGGATCACTCCATCAACGACTTGAGAAGAGTCAGCAATGGCAACAAGAACAATCACCACAACAACAACAACAATAACAGCAACAATCTCCACAACAACAATAACAATACTACTACTACTACTACTACAACAAAGACAACAACAGCGAAAACAACAACAGCAGACATATCAGCAGTACCAGCGCAAATGAGTAGCGAGCGAAGCTGCCTGTGTCAGCCAGTCTATGGCGCTACCGCGTGGCCGGGAGGGGGGGAGATGCACTGATACAGATTGGTTCGAAGAAGATCGTCGGCCACCTACCGACGAGCAACGGATTGACCGCCATTGATTGCTAAGAGATGCACCGGTCGGTAACGATACAACAGTATTTGTCTTAAGGCTTACCGGCTGACGACAGTGGCGACCGACTTCGCCGAGGTGTGACGATTGTACAAGGTGACCCCTTCACTCAGCCCAGCTCGACGCTGAGTCGGTTGAGTCGCATTCCGTGCACCGGTCGAAGCACACACGAACGCATAAAGCAGTGGCAACGGAACAACGCAAAGCAACGCCATGCAACTTTGCACCTTACCACTGTTAAGACCTTACCATGTCATCAACGACACACCGGATCGCGTCCGTAGCACCAGTATTTCGAGTAGCAGTGGTAGAAGCAGAGTATTATTGATGGGCAGAGTATCTCTAGACAAACAATGTTAGCACGGGCAGAAACAACAACACCGACGACAGCAACAACAACAGCAACAGCAACAACAACGACATCCGAAACAATGACAAGTACATTCGAAACGACAAGAACAGCTGCAACAATGACAACAGTCGGCTTCTGGTCTTGTCTCTTTCTGGTCGAACGTCTTTGCCTCCAAGCAGTTCAGTGAATGTTATTTACGCAAACAAGCACTCACTTGTATAATACACAGAGCAACGAGATGGCAACACGCGGTTCGTCGTTGTTTTTTGGGTTCTGTTACTGGTCTTGTCACTTTTGTCACTAACTATGAAGCTACCACGACCACCTAACTACTGGAACAACTGGTACACTGACAACAACAACACAAACAAACAACTGCTACGATATCGTTCCTATTTCAAGAGTGACTTTGTTAACAGACATGAAGACGATATTAGACACAGATGGTGGTTCATTTAGAACGCGCGAGGCAATGCTGCCAACGCTGTCGGCGGTACAGCGACGTCGTATGCGACGGCGAACAACAAAGATCATCGAAAAAACATGAGGACATCTTCATATTTTGGCGTTTTTGACGGTGCAACTCAATTGCGCAACTCAATCGTGCAACGGCGCAACACGAAATGTCGTCTTCGACTCGTCTTTTCGGCTGAGGCTTCGTCTGCATAAGGCTGCTTTAGGACAACTAATACGGCTTATAATGCGCGGGACGTTCCTTAAAGATGCTCCGTAAATAGAGTGCCCCGGCTTGAAACTAGATAAATGTTTTCAGCACCACCGACTTATACTGAGCGCGTAATGACTGCCGAGTCTGGCACAAGCCGGAGGTCGCGCGTTCGATCCGATCCGACAACACACAATCATTCATATCCACCCCAGCGCACTCATCTCAAATGTTCTCAAACTTAGCTGTTCGAATATCGGATGGCCTGTTTTTGGTTTTTTGTTGGACAAACTGATAACTTCAATTACTGTTAAACGCGCTCTTTCAACTTTAAAGGCCTAATAGGTTTTGCGCTTAGTTTATGTAAATTCGAAGCCTTAGTGCATCGGTGTGCTGACGAGGTTGATTTGGGGCTGGGTAGGCTGAGCCGTTGCCTGCTGTTACGGTAGCTGCAGTGGTTATGCAACACAGTAACGTCAATGTTTCAACGAGTTGTTGTCTAGAAAAACATTGTTACAGATTTAGATTGGCGTACAAAAACATTCCTTCCGCCTCCTGCCGCCTTTATTCTCACAGGGTCAAGGCTAACTTAATTCTGTAAAAAGCGCTATCGCCGACTTCAACGCTGTCAGATTATCGCTCTGTGGCTTGCACACAGCAGGCTAAATATGTTAAGAAGATAATGCGTTAGTATTCGACACAATATAAGCTGGCACTATATATATATATATATATATATACTGAAAACTATTCGGATGTGCTTAATCTACATAATTTGTATCCTATAGTTTGAACATGATCACAGTGGGATATGTTATCCTCTTGTTTGTTCCAGGTTTATTGGATGCGATTCTGCCCTATTCCTGGCAATAGGGTGCAGCTTCGCATAGCAATAGGTACGACATCAGATTATTCTGTAGTGAAAGTGGGGTATTCCCATGATTTTTCTACTTCAGTTACCCATTCCGATGTGTCTTCTTTTTTCTGATCTGAGTTTTCTGATCTGACGAATAATTGATTCAGTTGCATACGTAAACTCAAGAACACGCTCGATCCTAAAAGAGCCGTACGCGTTATCGCTGCTAAGAGCTCTCTCGACTACGCCGTGAAACCCAGCTATTTGGATAGTTCGGGCTTGCTTTCAACACGGACCTTCGCAAAAAACGCGAGTGGATAGAGTCTAGATCTAACGGCACACATTAAGAAAACATTTAATTACATGCTTTCCTTAGTACAGGTTTTCTGTCACTGACTGCATTCTGCCTTTTGGAATTCCAATAAATGATTAATATTCATATTAATACTTTTATTGCATGTTAAATAATGTTACAGTTGTGAGGATTGGACAATTAATATTGCATTTATTTTAAAGAATTGCCTCATTCCATGGCGCCTAAGATAGATGCCGTGTTTCCTCTGCAAAGGGCCAAAAACAACGCCTGTCTCAAAAATTGACCCTCTCTTCGATCGCTTGTTACCTCTTGAATGATCTTACTTATTATTATTATTATTATTATTATTATAGTTCTTGCCTTTGAGACAGTCAGTGGTCTGGTGTTAAACACGGCCAAATGCGAGGTGTTCGCGCCGGGGACAGACCCGGACGACCCCACATTGAGTGCCTTACTTGCGTTACTACCGGGGTGTAGAGTCGTGTCTGAACACGAAGTTACGCTCCTTGGCGCACCGCTCCTACCATCTGTACTGTCGAGTCTACTCGACCCCATGATGGACTGATTGTGGGCGATGCAAGAACGTCTGCCTCTGGTCGGAGCCAACCAAGGGCTTTACCTACTCCGCTCGTCGTTCTCCGCGTGTCGCATCGTACATATCATACGATCCATGGACTGTTCGGGTAAATCCAACCGGCTTCTCCAACCATTCGACGACCAGGTGGTGGAGGCCCTCGAGACGGTTTTGGGTCTGAACTTACGACCACGAGAGGTGCGCCAGGCGGCTCTCCCCACCTCCATGGGCGATCTTGGTCTTCCCTCGGCCCGCTCCTTGGCAGGCCCTGCCGTGGCCGCCCCGATGCACGGTACGTCGGGTCATGTCCAGCGCCTGTTCCCGCCCGGGGCATTGTTTAAGGCAACTCGCGACGCTATAGCGGCTGGACTCCAAGCTTCACCGCCTGATATGAATAGACTTGCCTGCCAGAGGGCCTGGGCCGAGAAGGTTCACGAATCTTCGTTTACGAAGTTGCTTGAAGAATGCGGTAATTACCAGGATAGAGCGCACCTCCTTGCCGTCGCTCGCCCAGGAGCGAGCGACTGGCTACACGCACTCCCCGCTGCCTCATTGGGTACCCGCCTTGACGACCAATCCACCCGGATCTGCGTTGGCCTGAGACTGGGAGCCGGTAGAGCCACACAGATGCACTTGTGGCGAGCCTGTCGGACGCCTGGCCAGACACGGCCTGTCCTGTGCTTACTCGGCGGGCTGGCGACCACGTCACACCGCTCTGAATGACATTCTTGCAAGGTCGTTGCGAAAGGCCTGAATCCCTTGCGTCCTGGAACCGCCTGGTCTTTTTAGAGACGATGGCAAGCGGCCCGACGGCCTGACTTTGATACCTTTCTACAGGGGTCGTTCCCTGGTATGGGATGCGACGGTGACCGACTCTCTGACCCCTCCCTTGTCGGTCCCGGCGCTTCTCGCCCAGGAACTGCCGCTTCCCGCGCCGAGACATCAAAGATAAGAAAGTATGCGAACTAAGGCCGGGCGTACAACTTTTCACTCTTCGCATTCGAGACGCTGGGTGGCCCTGGGCCTCTCACAACGACGCTAATTTTCCAGGTTGGTGACGCTTTACAGCAGGCTACGATGGACAAGAGGGCGGGCACTTTCTTCTGCCAACGGCTTTCCCTAGAGATTCAGAGAGGCAACGCAATTTTGGTGCTCGGAACTATGAAAGACTGGATGGACCCGCGTCTTCGCGTCAGGGGTCAGGCAAGACTCCCACTCGGACACGAGTGATATATGAGGAGTGAGCCATTGGCACCGTGGATTTAAACATTCATATGTATATATGAAAGAATAAAGGAAAATGTATTTTTATTATTATTATTATTATTATTATTATTATTATTATTATTATTATTATTATTAAAAGTCCACAATAGTAATGCAGGCGGCATACTTCACTGTTGCAGAGTTGTTGACTTCGTTTGCAGTCACTCCCTTCTGTGTTGTCTCTGTTGCTGTTGCCGGTGATAGTTCTGATGACGACTGGGGTTGCCTTATTTATTCATGCATTCAGTCATGCTGGTCGTTGACAGCATTATTTCCCGTTACAGTCCTCGCTGACGAACTCGTCATAATGGCGCTCGTAGGTAGCCCGTTGTTGCTGCGGCTTGACAATGTAATTTGTTCTGTAGGCAGACTAGCGCAATTGTTGTTGTTGTTGTTGCTGTTGTCGTCGTCTATCGAAAGCCATGACGAACATCAAGTTGACGAAGATGGCGACAATAATAACGGGAACTTCACGAACGGAAACAGAGTCACGCACACACAGTCACGCAGAGTCTTGACTAAAGCGCCCCTACGAGCGCAATTACGACAGTCTACACACACATACGTATATATATATATATATATATACAGAGGGTCCCGACTAAGCCGTCCCTACGACCGCAATTACGCCGAGTCATATGGCAGCCTGCGTCCACACAGCCATGCAATCTTTTGGCAACTGTGCCATCTGTCAGTGCAACTTGCCGTGCAAACGCTTTAAAATTGGACCCCTAAGCTACTGTGCCGTCTATATAAACATATATATATATATACATATATATATATATATATATATATATACGTGAGTATGTAGACTGCCCTAGGACTTAGCGTAATTGCGGTCGCAGGGACGCCTTAGTCGAAACTATGTGATTAAATGTGTCGCTGCGTGACTGCAGTGTGCGTGACTGTTTTCGCTTGCGAGATTTCGTTATTGTTGTCGTCTTTATAATATATGTATATATACACGTATGCTGCCCACTTACATTTCGTGGCGCTCTGGCGGAGCAAAGGAAAGAAACAGCGGCGTAAACCAGTAACTGCTAGGATCAAACTAATTGTCGTTGTATAGGAAGTGTTTTTTACGTGCCGAAAATAGGTATATTGCCAAATGTCGCCCACCATGGCCAGGTTAATGAACCGCCTTCAATAGTGAGGAGAATCTGCTGTGCTGATGACCTATTACTAATAGTCGTCTACCTACGTACATATCCATTACGGCTCGGACTACAGCCTGAGGTTCCATTACTACAGCCTTAACAGTAAATAATTACTGACGCGGTTACTATGGCGTCTAGCCGGCCACGTTTCTCATACAAGACGTTCGAGTTTTGTTCCTACTCAACCCCACGATCTTACTGCTATACTTTATTCGTGTTATAAACACTGTCTCTACTTCGTTTTTTACTCCAACCGTTATACTTTTGTACTCGTATTTTATTTTTAGTAAGATTACTAAGTATTATTATTTTCAATACTACTGGCGTCACCAGTCCTACTCTTCCGTATCGTTTCCCCTTATCCTAGTCTTTCCTCCTTAAATAAAAAAAAAGTGTCTCTGCTTCTAGGCGAGTAAGGTGTGGTACGTGCAATTATTAGCAAGCAAACAGGCTGCAAGCCAAGTCAAACAAGCCGCAAGTGCAATTAACACGGAATCGTTAATGACTGTCCCGCCATCAACGCGGTGATGATAGGCGGGCACAAGATCAATTGGTGACGCATCGTTGTCGTCTTTAAGTTCTGGTTTATTGTTGTCTGCTGCGTTCTTTTTGTTGAATCGTTGTTGTTGTTGTTGTTGTTGTTGTTGTTGCTGTGATTATTGTTGTTGTTGTTGTCGTCATCGTCGTAGGTTGTTTAGTGAACAACCAGCCTTCAAGCGGTCTCCAGGAACTTCCACGATACGGCATGCATGTACGCATGTTTTGTCTCCGTCACGTGAGTAGTTCATGACTTCAGGACTTCATGACCGAGGCGTGACGATCGGCCGCCGCGGCAGCCGGCACACCGTATTAATGAGAAGGAAAGGGGGTGGAGACGACGGTCTGACCAAACCCACACAACACACCGAACGACACACACTTGTCGCGCGGTCAAATCGTCAACAACAGCAGGTAGGCAGGCAGGTGACACTCGTAACAGCAAGCAGGCTACCTAACGAAGCGGCTAGCTAAAGTCGTCATTGCGTGCAGCAGCTGGCGTGTCGTTGACCGTCGGAGTTCGGCGTTCGGCGTTTCTGGTACTGGTCCGCTGGCACTTACATACTTGTTCTACCACTGTGGCTACCCGGGCAGCCACGGCGCTATCACGACGTTTAGTTACAGTAACGCTACGCTAACTGTTGCTATTCGGACTGCTATGTTTTGTTTTTTCTAATTACACTTTTCTACTACAACTACTGCTGCTTCTTCTACTACAACTACTATTCCTATGAGGGGCTGCCTCGAAGATAACAGGTACCAGGTAGCGGCTTGGTAGCGTTCCTCACAAACCCCTGTGTAGTTAGTTAATTACTTACCACTGTAACCCGTTATATTGTATATTAAATTATGTGATGTATATCTTATAGTGGATTCCCTACCACCGCTACTACTACTACTACAACAACTACTACTACTACTACCATTTTGACGATTACTCCAATGACGGCTTTTGTTACATCTGATGCAGCTATGAGTGCTGTCTTTGCCGCTAATGCGTGTGACGACAGCAGCATGTTCTTGTCCAACGTCGATTGTGCGTCGATTGCCGCTCACCGCCTGTGTGCCTATATACTATGGTACATGTGACTGTGTGGGCCGACAATATGGCCCATACCCCTGACCGATCGTGTTCAGAGATCTGAACATGGCGCCAGCTTGAATATAGCGTCGGCCGTCGCCGATTTCGTCGGTCGTGCACAAGCCAGAGCTTGAGCTGCACAAAGCAGAGCTCCTCACAAACTCAAAGTTGCTGTGAATGAGCCTACCATGTCCACCTTTTGCGACAAACGTCTACGGCAACAAAATTACTTTGCTAGTTATTAGTATATATATATATATATATATATATATATATATATATATATATATATATATATATATATATATATATATATATATATCTACTGGGACATGGATATTTGATATTATTTTTTTTTAAATGTTAAATCAGTATTTATATTTACTGCAGTGCATAATAAGCAAATACCGCTAGCAGTACAACGTATGAGGAATCGACTTTCGCAAAATGACTGTTAAGAGCCTCAACAGTAAAAATAGAGCGTATGTGGACATAACAGTAAGAATAGCATCAGCAGAAACTGGAGCACATAATAAGTGAGCAATTTAATCACTACGGCAAACACGGGAGGAGAAGAATATCTGATTTTGCGGCTAGTCGACAACAGAAATGCGTCTTTTTGGGAAAATGTCAAAGGCTCATGTGCAAAATAAAATTATTTTAGTTATGCTGCTACAGAAGTGAATATATTGTCTTCTTTTTTTTCTCTAACTAATACATCTATATATAGACGATTTCGAAAAATCCTTATTCGAAGTATTTTATGCTCGGTTTCTACGATAGCAGAATCGCTCGCCATCCCCTTCGGGTCCCGGTCCCAACGAAGGTATAATGTAGCCACGTAAGAAATGAGTGCGGTCATGCAGTAGCCATCTTCCACATGAACGCGTAACTATCGTACAGTGTTTCGCGCAAACAGCTCAGACGATAGCAGATTGGCTCAACTGTTATCACTGCGGCAAGTATTCTACTAGCGGTAAACCGTCCGGCGTATCAATCGAAATCGCGCGATAACAATAGCAACAACACCCACAACAAAACCGATAAACGCGCATAGATTGGGAAGCATGAAGTCACGCAAGAAAACAGCCGCAAAGTGTATTTTTGGGCTCGATTGACCTCGAAGGCTGGCTCCAGGCATCGGTGACGCGCGCCAGGCCACCTTAGATGGTCTCCTCTGCAAGCTACGGCAAAATGAAACAAGCAGTGTACGCAGATTGCGCTATTAACGACCGCCAAACCGCTGATTCAAGTATGCAGACGGCTATTTGCAAGAAGCTGGGGCCAGTCTGACTTCACCAAAACGAACCGTGATAATAATAATAATAATAATAATAATAATAATAATAATAATAATAATAATAATAATAATAATAATAATAATAATAATAATAATAATAATAATAATAATAATAATAATAATAATAATAGTGACTTGCAAAACAAGAGCATGAGTGGGCTCGAGAATCCAGAGGACATTCGGATGCCCGAAGATTCGCCGATTCAAACTCAGGAAGTCACGGATTCGATCAGCGTAATACGTTCGGCTCACGGCTTAACTTGTATTTCAATATTGTCGGTTTGGGCTAACGATGAGGGAGGACCAAAACCGCAACCTTACCACTGAATGCACGGTTCTTATTATGATAAAAATGATAATGATCGTTATTTATACTTAAGCCGCTCTAACAGAAAAATTTACTCGTTTATTTGCATCACAGACAATAATATATATATATATATATATATATATTATCGTGTCTGCTTGTGGCTCTATCAACACATTTTCGATTATTAAAAATGCACATTTGCCGTCTACAAAATATATTTTTTAAGTTGTGGGATAAAAACGCTTTACGCACAGCCAGGGATGCGTCTGGAAACTGTCGAACGTCCGGCGTTATTGAGTCACGCCGCAACAGCATCTTTGGCCTGTTGTTGTTGTTGTGGTTACTGCTGCTACTATATAGTCGATGATGTTGTCAGCGTTACATTACGATTGGTGTCGCCAGTCGTCATGCAATTGCAGTTATTTCTCTGGCTATTCTTGTTGGTGTCGGGGCCGCTATCGCGATTTTCGGTACCATTGTTGCCAAAAAGCTCCCCTTGCTTGTGTCACGGTTTGCGCGTATAGTACAGAAAGATGGGCAGAGCTTGGGGCACAAGGTGATTTCTCCCCTTCCGCCACATCGCCGCTCCGCCTCCCTCGTGTCGCGTACCGCAGCAGCTGCTAGCGTCAATGAATTCACGTTATGCACTTTTGCCCCACTTCTTGAGAATAGTGCCGAACAGCTACGATAGGTTTGGATTGCGGTACTCCGGTGGTGGTCGATGCAGTACCATCGGCAGCCTCAATAATAGCAGTAGCTTCAGCTAGAATAGCAACAACAACAACAGCAAACACAGCGACCGCAGCAACAACAACAACAACTGCAGCAACAACAGCAACCACAACGACAACATCAACAACATCATAAACAACAACTGCAACAGGAACAGAGGCGGCGACGACGACGACGATGCCAAGATGGTGGCGGCTTCAACTTGAGGATGGAATCGGCAAATATTCGGCCATCAATAACCAATTGAAGACCAGCTCCAGCCGCCAACTACTTGAGTAGGCAACAAACGCAGATCCATCGATGGATGGATCGATCGATCGAACAGACGGACGGACAGACATACGGACGAATGGAGCGACGAGATGATGATACGCAGATGTACTACTTATCGGGCCAACCAGCCAATCAAGCCACCAAAAAAACCGCCGCCAACAAAAGCCACTGCAGCCAACCGCAGCACGAACTGAACCGAAAACGAGGCGCGGGCAAACCCAAGCTAAGGCGACGCGAAATGCTAAAGTGCCGAAGTACCGTTGCGAGCAATCAGCGTTGAAAGTGAATTCAACGCCTTGTCATCATCGTCGTCGTCGTCATTATCATCATCATCCTTATTGCTTTCGATGTTGTTGTTGTTGTTATTATTTTTGTTGTTGTTGTTGTTATTATTTTTGTTGTTGTTGTTGTTGTTGTTAATGTTGTTTCTTGTGGAAGTTGACAACGTCGCGTTCGACGACTTTGAGAATCTGGACGTGTGCCGATGCCGCCTAATTGTGACGATCTATGCGACGCGTCTGATTTCGCACTGCCACCGGCCGGTATCGTTGAAGTGTGTTTGCGCGCCGCGCTGGGCCGGATACAGCAGCCAGGCATAGCGCGCGATGGCCGGTCGCCTTCAGTCGACTAGCTCTCGAAACGCAAAGTCGAAAAATTAACAAAAACATCGAAAATGAACTACTGAAATAGTACTACGAAAATCTACTCGTCGAAGTCGTTTCGTGTGCATTTATAGCTGTTGAAGATCGACGTCGTTCACTGTCCACGTATGCGCAGTAATGGCTGACGGTTGGCGCGGTCAATGCTCGTCGAACTTAGTGGCGGTTTCAGATCCTGTTGTTCACCAAAGGACCAAGTGTTTTGATCAACTGGTACACGTGTGTAGTGATTTCTTGTACCCACTTCCTTCACAGGCGCAACTGCTCTACGTAAACGGACGGGTCTCGATTCGCGTATCTCGAACCGCTCCCTCTATCTCAAGAGCTACTTAACAAACGCCGCAAGATGACGGTGGATTCGCCGCACTGACGGCGAGCCGCGTCGACAAAGGCCTCAGCACCGCAACCACCACCACCATTGAGTTGTAGATCCATCTAGTGATGTGTTCTCCACATTGCTAATCGTTCTTTGGGACGGCAATCGTCAATCGTTCGAATGAGATAATTGTTTATGAACCTCGTCGGCCAGTTACAAATCTGGGAGAAGACAAAAACAACAATAACAATAACAACAGCACCAACAACAATAACAACAATGACAAACATATGATAACAGTGACCGGATACCCGCGACAACGACAAGATCCTGAATATTGGTCTGTGGCAAGTCAGCGGTTGCAGGACAAAAGGCGCCTCGTCGCCCGCCGGCAGGTAAACAGACGGACAACGCCACACTCTTTTATCGTTGAACATCATTATTTACCCAACCGGCCGGTGGGGCGGAGGGATGCTCTTCTGTTAGCGACGTCAAAGATTGCTTGAGTCAATGAGAGGAAAATTGCCCCAGTAGAAGCAGTATAGTAGAGATACCAAATCGTAGAGATCGTTAGTAGATGTAGGAGTTTCAGCACCGATGTGACTACTAGAAACCGCTCTTTGAAGCACACCCCGAGAAGACGCCTTTCAAGTTGTCAGGCGAATACGTACGATTCGAGGCTGACGTCGTAGAACGACGCAGGCGACGGAAAAGAGAAGCGGAAAAAGACAGGGAACACGAGCCCTGTGTGTGTGTATGACTAGACAATAGAATTGCTCGGCTCCAATCGAGCTTAGATCGATCTCGTCTGGCCAAATCGGTCTGCTTGTTGACCGTGTTCGGTCTGGGCTTCTATGTGTGTCTGGCTTGGTCTGGCGGCTGGCTCACTGGTAGCTGTCCTGCGTATGCGGATCGTATGTGAATTGTCCGTGGATCCTAATAATGGCCATTCTCATTACGGAACGCGAGAGGTGGCAGAAACAGCAGCCGCTATCGATGCGGCATAGTAATGAAGAAGAGCATAGTAATATAGAAATAAAAATCAGCGTTAACATCACCATCACTACGGCAGCTGTAGGTTTACTGAGCATTGGCATTCTCTGTTCTGTAGTCGTAGGGTACACAGGCGTGACGATTCATGCTCCGGATGGTCTCGACAATGACCGAAAAAACGACATCCCATCTTTGTGCGCGTTGTTGTGGTTGTAGTTGTTGTTTTCTTGTTGTTGCTATTGTTGTGGCTGTTGCCGTTGTAGTTGCTGTTGTTGTTGGTTTTGCGTCGTCGCCGTCTAGGCATAGATTTTGCCCGAAGTGTCCTTTCGACAGAGTTTCATTACGTATGACTAATGATAACAATTCTAATACAAGGCGAATTAGCAAAAAGCGACCCGGGAGCCGGGAAAATGACCCGTCCGGCTACTGCCAGTGAAGAATGGGCCCATAATACATTGGTTGACTGCAAACTGCCCTTGTCGCTCCACCCCTGTCAAGATAGAAGAAAGTGAGCACCAACGCAGATTGATATTCGATAGCTAGATAGCAAAGGGCAATGCGGTCAACTAGCATCGAATCACACAATCAGAACAGGCCTCGAATTCAATTCAATTTAGTTCGAAGCGTTTTCCTGTTGGCTTATCACGGTTCGACCAGTGTAGATATTTCTCGCGTTCAATGTTTATAATAGCATATCAACCCCAAAGGTTTGCCAGCTGTATCGTTATTAGCTGATGTGGTTGAATTGAATGGATGAAATTCAACAACAAGATATTGTTGTTGTTGTCGATTGCCGATTGCCGAGACGTGCATCTTTTCAGCTGATCGTTCGTCACAGGAAAATGGTATTCAATGAATTTGGAAATGATCAACATTAGTTGTCGAACTAGTAGAAGCCATGGGGAACAGTATCTACAATGGTTGTGTATTTACGTAAATCAGCAATCATAATAGCGTATCACGGTGGACACATCCGGTTTTCTTTCCCTGTTGACGGGGGACAACAAGTGCTGTCAAACGGAAGGATATCGTTCAGTTAGCACATTCAAACCTTTCCTAAAGTCGTGCGCAAGACGACGAAGAAACGAGTTAAACCTTGCGCGAAAATGTGCGCTCACCTGAAAGAGAAAATCACGGAAGGTTAGAATAGCGAACTGCCCAAGAGCATATCTAGCACGGTTTCACAACAAAAAAGTATTACAATAGCCGGATTGAGCTTAAAAAACGCTGCACATATATATGTAACATGATTTATTTACACACCAAATTGGGTCAATTATACAATAGTACGATCGATATCACAACAGCCTCGTAATGATATTAATATTAAAAATCGCTCAGTGCCAGCTTTGTTAGAGAGGGGATTGCATTACACTCACTGCCATGATATCCATGGCATGAGAGAGAGAAAGAGAACACATGTGTCACATGGTTCATGGCAAGCGTCTTTCTGACATAGAAGGTGGTGAAAACCGTGCACAGCAAAGCGGGCGATTATGTGCCTGTTTGTCCTGCTACATATATATATATATATATATATATATACCTGATTTTGCAAAGCAACAAATTTCGACAAAATGTGCAGTTCCTAAGCCTAGAATTCTACGAGATAGGTCATCGAAATTACTCTGCTTTGTTGTTGTATGTTGCGCAACCTCTTCACAACCGTAGAGCTCATTGTGCTATGCCCGAGAACACCAAACGCCTGTACTCAATTATTTTAGCACAATTCTAGCTGACACCTGAATGGCGTCCGGCAGGCCAGCAAGGATAAAATAAAACGCGCAACCCGTCATCTGAGACTTCCACAGAGGACAGCCATGATATGCGCAAATCTTCCATCCTTTTGTGCTCATCCTCGGTCGCCGCTCTCGTGTGTGTATGTTTCTTGTGTATGTGTAGATCGATCATTTATCTGTTCATCATCTAGCCATGTATCGATCAAACTGTTTGTTGCCTATTGGGTCGGTGGCGGCTGTGGCAAACGCAACGAGCTACAATTCAAACAACCACCGTCCACCAAGCAGCAAAACTTTGTTCACAATGGCAGCTGTTGTTGTTGCTGGTGTTGTTGTTGGTATTGTTGTTGGAGATGACAATGCCGTGGTAGATTAAGCTGCTGAAGTTATCGATGTTGTTCAAGTTGTCGAATGTGTCAATACTGTCGTTGATGTTGATGATGCTGTCGTGAATGTTGTCGAATTTGCCGCTGTTGCTGTTTCTCGCGTCGCTTATTTCCCTCTCTCTCTCTCTCTTTCTCTTAGGTGATCAATCGATCGCCATCAGCATTTCAACAAAAATCACCTCCGTCGTCACTGTTATTATGATCTTGATTTCGCCATATTCGCACCTTCTTCAGCCGCCGGGAGCGGCTGGTGTCGCCAGCTCCAATGCCGGCAGTGGCTGTGAGTGCTTCAGCGGTGGGCTATTTTCTAACCTTGGGCCTGACGTTAGGCTGGACTGCGTCACAAGGCCGCTGCCGGAAGTCCGTCTTGCCAGACGTGTGTGTCCCCTACCCAGGTGCATTCGAATATAGCGGGCGGTATTGATAAGCTTGATGTTCTGACCCTCTAGAGTTGGTTTGAAGAAAGGGCATTTCCTTGGCCCAATTAGGAAGACCGCCCTTTTATTTGGCGCCAGTGTTAGGCCAGCCCCTCTCATCAAGTAAGCGACCTCTGTCAAGCATTCGTTGGCCCTCAGTTCCAGTTGCCGGGATGAGCAGGTCTGGACGACCTCTGCAAGACTATCTGCGTACGCCAGCAGTTCAGTGCCTTCCGGGCGGGCGCGTAAATGTAAAACGTCGCCCTATGCCAGGTTCCATAGAAGGTGTTCTAGAGTTGAGCTTTGAGTAACCCCGGGCGTCATATCAAACACGGAACCCTTGTTGTCTATACGCCCTGCTTAGGTGGACCGACATTATGTGGCAGAGATAGAACAGAATTATCTTCTTAAGTAGTGTGTCCAAGATTCCTTTCCAGGGCAGGTTGTTGAATGTGTTTTTAACATCTACCTCACTTCCCTAGCCCCGCCTTATAACTACCCCCTGTATGACAAAGATGACTGATTAACACTTTCGAAGCCCGTGTTGTGTCGGCGAGAGGAGTCTGTACTTCTCTGCAAAGCATCGCACGCGAAACGCTACCATGTACTCTATACACTTAGCTAGCGTCCTAACTGAGCAGATTGACCTATCGAAGCTTGGAACTTACCCAGAGGTATACCTTCAATGTACCGAGGGCCAGACATGTTGAAATATTTAGGGTTTTCCCTGTAGTCCTTGGGGCAGCATGCCGGTGACTATCAGCGGTATAATTTATCATCCGTCCTCAATGAGGATTGCTCAGAGAAAATTCGATCAACAACAGGGTCGATCCGGCGACAACCCGGTAGACGACAGTCATGATTAGCATACTAGTTCCCTAGACCACACCGCCACATAATTGACCTATAGAAGTTAATCTCCTTGGGGTTGAGTAAAATATTCTTCCAAAACAGATGGAGGCAGCCGCTGCAGAGTATGGCAACATTAGCCACCATATCCGGAAACTCCTTAACGAAAACTTTCGCGGCCTATACCGGAATGCCATCAGGGGCTGGTACCCTACCGGTAGTCAATCTTTCCCCTCAGCGACCACTTCCCCAAGGTTAGCTCGGGCATGTAGTCCTCGGCCGCTCCCACTTCATACAGTGTTCTGTCAAACGGAGGGTGTTGGAGGATGAGCACCTACTGTAGCACTATTTGTATTTTGTGGCTTTCAGTTATTGGGACCTTATAGCACTTAAATAACTTTTACTACTACTACTACTAAAGTAAAGTTTTCGGGCTGACCCTCAGCCAAGATTTAACGTCCACGGAACTGTTTTTCACATTGCTTCATAGACGGACCCCCATAAATACAAATGTGCAACGGTGGGGTTCGAACCCGCGCACCTATGTGTCTCCTCCGGTTGCGAGGCGGAGACTTAAGCCACCACCACGCCACCGGGCTTGACACTACTACTACTACTACTATAAACTATATGATACGACGGTTTTTTGCGTCTTCTTCGAGAACTTGTATTTTGACCACTGTTGTCACGACCTCTACAATCATTACTATCGTGAGCATCGTTACTACTTACTAGCACCACCATTACCGCTGCTAAACGTTTTATTTATCATCTTCTTTTTGCTTGTTGTTACTGTTTGACTTTTTCCCAAGTTTTTGCTTGACAAGTGTCAACAACAACAGCGCAGCAACAACAATAAGAACAACAACAACAACAGTAACCGCGCAGCAATAGCAACAACAAAAAGTAGCAGAAACAACAACAATGAAAAAACAACACCAACAATACAAGAAGCTGCCTGAGATGTCGGTGCCGGTTCTGCCTTTGGCGGTGGAGCTGACGCGGGAGAAAACCAAAGAAGAAGAAAAGGAAAAAGCTGACAGACAAGCATGCAAACAGGAGGCAGACGCAAAAGTAATTGAAGCTGCTGCTGCTGCTACTGCCGCCACAGCGCTACTTGTTGTTGGCTGTGGCAGTGATTGTCGACTTCACCAACAACAACAACAACAACAACAACGAGAACAACGACGGAGGAACGGTACCGACGACGCACGAAATGTATTGGCGCCAAATAGCAACTGCAATGAACAGCTTCAACAACAACAACAACAACAACGACAACAACAATACGATAACGACAACAACAACAACAACAATACGATAACAATAACAACAAGAACAACAACAATACGATAACAATAAAAACAGCGACAACAAACATGGACTGGTACGTCGTGACGGCCGGCGTTCTCAGTACGGCACGTCGTTGGCTCGCTAACGGTGGCTCGATTGGGGTCTGAGCGGACCGCTTGTCTTCATGAAGTTGTTGTTGTTGTAGTTGTTGGTCGTGGTCGAGGCTTGATGCTCGACGACTTCAACGATGATGACACGATAGTCTATCTATAATATTCGCTCTTCAGCAGGCCAGCAACAGCAATGGCAGCAGCAGCAGCAGATTGACTGCTCAAGAATTCCGCCGTAAGAGCGTGAAGACCACAAGTGAAGGAAAATATGAAGGAGAAAAAATTATAACGATAATGATGGTGATGTTGACCGTGTTGACGATGAAGATCCAGCGCGGTCGAAGAGGATTGCCGAAACAACACGTGAAATACTGAGACGGAGGGAAAACGGGTAAAGGAAATGGGAGCGGAAGATATATATGTATATATATGGAGAGAGAGAGAGTGAGAGGGGGAGAGGGGGAGAGCAACGAAAACGGGCAGAGAGATATTTGCGGTCTCCTTGTTAGCGTCGAGTCATTCGCCTGGCGAGTCACAACGCTACGCCAGATCAAACACTTTGCGAGATGAAGTGGAAAAGGGAGAAAGAAGATAAATAGCCAGAAGAAAACGAAGAAGAAATAGTAGGAGAAAACGGAAAACGGCTCTTCATCTTTATGGCACGCCGGCACAACCAACGCCCGTCCACCTACACACGTGGTCAGACCGCTCACCACCCGCCACCGTAAACCCAACCGTCGGTCAGCCCGATAAAGTGAACAGCAACAACAGCAACAACAAGAGAAGACACAACAACAACAGGAGAAGCCACAACAACAACGGCAGCATTAGAAGACACAACAACATGGCCAAGTAATGAATAATCACGTCACCATCACAAAGCATTACGATACGGCAAACTACAACTACTGGAGTCAACCAACAGGTACGAAATTTTACAAGAAAAAAACAACATTTTCACTCTGCTATGTCTATATGAAGGTAGTTTTGCCAATACACATTCAGATACAACTGAAGCTACTAATACACGGAATGTGGTAACGTGGTAATATTACGAGGACCACGCTAACAGATAACACCAATAGGACCACACGATACAAATGAAAATTAGTAGTAAAATTATACTGCAGGTACTGCACAAGAGAATTTAAATTAAAGTACTTCACTTGCACAGTGGCAACGAAAACATTTCATTATACGGCCAACAAGAAGACACTTCTAGCCAGTTTGTCAGAAAGTAACCACATCTCTCTTCATTTTATATACACTTAGATACACGTAAGGATATATATATATATATATATATATATATATATATATATATATATATATATATATATATATATTTATATAGATATACTGTTTTGTACACGTAAGTATATATACTATATATACAAAATGAGTGAGAGACGGAAAGTCCGTCTCTGCATACATATATTCATTATTAGCTTGAACTGCATACCTATACACACGTGTCACCTTTTTTTTTGTATCAAGGGCGCTCAGAGCGGCAGCATAGGAATTAGAGTTTTCCTAGCAGTCTTTGTGGAAGCAGCATCAGCAACCTCTGCCGAGCAGACAACAACGCTGACTCTCAGCAACGCTATGGTTTATCATCATCTATACGTCTCATCGAGCAGCGCTCAGAGAAAATTTGATCAACAGCAATAAGGCGGATCGATATAGTTGTTTGACGGGCCAGGGCGGGTCAAGGCAGGGTCTGCGCAGAGAACTATGCCATTTGAAAGCTCTGCACTTACAAATGAGCGGTCTGTCTGTTTGTGGGCTCAGCAGTCATAGCCGTAACCGGACTTATCGAAACAAGCATGCGACAACTCTGGACCTGTTTGCATGTTTCCGTCACGTATGGATGCACCGATTGGTTCCATCTAATTACTGGGCAGATTGAATACCCGATTGGATCCCGCATCTTGTGCGAGTCGACCAAAACGTGCATGCATATTCAGCGCACACACGACTCTCAATAACACAACGATAGATAATCTGAGCAGAACGACGAAATACGCAGACGCAGCAAACAGCGCCTGCCTTCATGTTATCATGATTCCTGACTATTCTATATCTAGCAAACCTGACATCGATCTTCAGAGACTCAGCAGGTTCAATCGAATTACCCAGCCACGCCTAGATCAGCCTCGGGAACAGCCGTTGGAGAAGTAGGCGCCATTGTCCGACTCTTCTAAAATACGACAAGCCACCTTCTGTTGTTGTTGTTGTTGCTGTTGTTGCCGCATGTTGTTGTTTGTGGCCGTTGTCGTTGTGATTGTCGTAGTTGTTGCTGCATGACCATTGTTACGTTTATAGTGGACAGTACCTTTGCAGTGGCACTGTCCCAGTACTGCCACCACCACCACCACCGCCAACAATGCCACTAATCCAACATCGCCAACACCACTATCATCTATGTGAGCCGCCTCGACAGCCTTACCACGGCAGCCTGCATACGAGATCAATGCAGAGACAAACCAATCGACACCCGCCATTCTCCACAGAGACCACACATGGATCGCTTGCGGCTGTTACTGTTACCGCAGGTTCTGTGTTCCCCAGACGGACTTCCACACCCACAGTCACACACACACACACAAACACTCACACAGCGGCTTGTCGATCCACCCGCGCTATGCCCGCGTGTATCAGCCACATGATTAGAACTGTTCGCATTGTAAAGCTATACTGAACGCGTCGTTGTCATTGTTGTCGTCGTTGTTGTTGTCGCTTGTTGTCGGCGTCGGTCGTCACGTTAAGGTGAATGACTTGGGCAGCAGCAGAAGCTGCTGCAGCAGCAACAGCAGCAGCAGCTGCCTCTGGTTTTCGGCTCCTTCGTTCTCCGGCGTCAGCGTTCGCCGAAAACCAAAGAACAACAAAGAAAAGCAAACATTCATTTGCCTCCCTAGTCGTCCGGCGAGCAAAGGCGCGAAGCCCCCGTCGTCGTCGTGTTGTTGTTGTTGTTGTTGTTGTTGTTGTTGCTGCTGCCGCTGCTGTTGCGGTTGTTATTGTTGTTGCCGCTGTTGTTGTTGCCGCCGTTGTTGTTGCAGTTGTTATTGTCGCTGCCGCTGTTGTTGTTGCTGCCGCTGAAGTCGTTGTTGCCACCGTTGTTGTTGTTGCTGCTGCTGCTGTTGTTGCAGTTGTTATTGTTGTTGCCGCCGTTGTTGTTGTTGTTGCAGTTGTTATTGTTGCTGCCGTTGTTGTTGTTGCAGTTGTTATTGTTGCTGCCGCTGTTGTTGTTGCCCCGTTGTTATTGTTGTTGCTGCCGCTGTTGTTGTTGTTGTTGCTGATGCCGCTGTCGTTGCTGTTGCCATTGTCGTTGTTGTTGTTGTTGTTTATATTGCTGCTGCTATTGCAGCTATTGTTCCTGTTATGGTTGTCCTTCTCGCACCGCAGACCTGTGAACACCTCCCATTGCAGCCCAACGGCCATTGCAGACCTCCGATCTCATCCCCTTCGTCCGTCCCCATCTCGCCGCCCCAGGGCTATGGCTGCGGCTATCGAAGGCGACTCGTTGGGAAAATCGTTACTGTTAAAGTTGCTGCTACACTGTCGTAGTGTTCACTGTTGCCGTTGTCGTTGTCTCGGTGGGCTCGTTCGGCACGTTTCCGGTCCGTTGAGTTGCTAACATGTATCTTCCCACGGGACTATCTATCGTTCGTAAAATCGTTATTCTTGTTGCTGTTGTTGTTGTTGTTGATTATGCTACTCTTGTTGTTAATGTTGTTGTTGTTGTTGTTGCTGCTGCTGATGTCGGCGTCATCATCACTATCGTGTCGTCATTAAAGAATTTCGCTTGTTCCCAGCCCAGCAAACACCAGCAAACACGCGCAGATCCAGAAGCACATAGTCACTATACTGTTCTCGTACCTGTAGTGGGCACATACTACATGCAATACAATAAAGGAGGGAGGAAATAGACTTTTAGCGATCGCATACACGTGAAATGCCTTTTCGTCGTTGTAGTAATAATAATAAAAATAATAATAATAGAGGCTGATAGTGCACCGTCTCGTTATTAAGCGCATCTAATTCGTGTTTCCTTTAAACGTTTTTTGGTCATTCTCGAAACGAAACCATGAAAAACAACTTAAGAATGGCCAACCCTAGAACAAACAGCAAGTTAATAATAAACTGATGGCCTGCCTACGCAAGGGTATGACTTTGTCACAAAATTACCTTGGTTGGGTTTATAATTAGTAATTGTGTATGTGTAGAAATTGTCACATAAACATATGCAGGTAGTAAGGGCATTTTGGTGTCTCTGTTCCGCTGGATTCGCATTGAAAACGTGTTGACAATATTCCGAGCCGCTTGCAGATTCACAGCAGCCTGTTGCATGGAATCTAGAGCAATTCAGTAACTGAAGCCAAGACTTTTAACAACATTGACCATCGACACGCGATACAATTGCATGAAATCGACTTCCTGAGGTGCGCCGAAGTCAGTAAGCAAGCAGATGTTCACAGAAATGGCTCCACCCCAAGACCATCACCCCAAAAAAAAAACACGCAATATTCTCTCGCACACCTAAAAATCTCCTTCTACCGGTGCATTCGTTATCGAGTGTTGAGCACATGCGTCAGCTCCTTTTTAGTTTGGTGTACGACAGGAAAATAGTGCACGTTCAGATAGCTATCGGTAATGCTGTGCGCTTAAGGAGGGTAGCAGAGGGGTTGGCGGGGAATAAGGGGGGGGTCGCCAAGAGGAATCATGTAAATTTGCTAAACTTATCGACGGCAATGACACGTTAAGCTGGGCCAATGTGTAATGCCGGGAATTTCAGGTCAGTCGTGAATCGAGCTTCCCGACTCTGCAGTCAATCAAATCGAACTGACTACAGATGCAGGAAGTGTGAAAAAGCTCTTATACTGAGAGATATTTTGCACGGCTGTCGCAAATTAAAAACCGCTGCTACGACTCTGCCACAATTCAAAGCACTACTATTTGTCTGGTTACGGCTAACTAGTCTAACAATAGTTGTCTGGTTAGTGGCTAATATTGTTATGCCGGCAGCAGCAGCATCACCAGGAGCAGATGTAGTAGCAATGACGCCAAATGTCCGTTGCAGTGCAGTGTACTAATAATAATAATAATAATAATAATATTTTGTCGGCTGATTACTCCCGCACATTTTACAGGATCAGTGCAGACAGACTGCCGGTAGCAGAACACTCGTCTTTCTCTGCGTAAATGTCTCTCCTTTATCCCTCTCACCCCAACTTTCTCTCTCTCTCTCTCTCTCTCTCTCTCTCTCTATATATATATATATATATATATATATAAATAAAATTGTTTGTCATCAGCTATGATGCGGCAGCGCCGAGGCCAGTATTCGTATGGAGGCGGGCGAGTCCAGACATTAAACTGGTGGGGCATTGACGATAGTAGCGATGCTGGGGTTAATGACGGATGACGGCAATGATGATGATGATGATGATAATTATGATGATGGTGATCTGGACAATTACGGCCCGCTGTAAGTGCGACCTGGGGCGGCAGCGGGAAGGAGGGGGGGGGGGGAGGGGCGGCACCACCAGTACAAGTGGCCACCCCCATAATACACATATAGTATTATCAACAGTAGCAACGGTGGCATGCGTCGGATCATTGAAAAGCGCTCACCACGACAGCTGCTACGAGGTGGGCCGGCAGGTAAAAAGCCGACAAAGAACATTATCTATATATATATATATATATATATATATATATATATATATATATATATATATATAGAAGGAAGAGAGGGGGGAAGGTAAATAGTGAGGAAAAGACAGGAAGTTCTCACAACGTGAAATGTTGGTAGGGAATGCTGATGAATGGCAGCCACCGCGGGGGCCCGCACTGGTCATTGTAGTAGCAACATTGCTGTTATTACTGTTGTTTTTGTTGTTGTTGCTTCTGCTGCTGTTGTTGTTGCTTCTGCTGTTGCAGCATTGTTGTTTTTGTTGTTGTTTCTGTTGATGTTGTTGATGTTGTTGTTGTTGGTGGTGTTGTTGTTGTTGTTGCCACCTCGGTCGCCGCTGCTACTGCCAGCTGCCATAATCTCGGGGTTCTAATCTAAAAAACTTGTCGTCTCTAGCACTGCATTATCACTGCTTCGCCACGGAGGCGCGGTGCCCATCACTCACTGCCAGCAATAACAGCAACACCAACACTAGCAGTATTAACAATATATATATATATATATATATATATATATATAAGCGGTAGTTACCACTTTACCGAAGAGTTTTTGTCAGCATTACAGTAAGTGTTAGAATATTTTAATGGTGTACCGAGTGAAGACCAACTAAAGAGAACGCGTGAGATATGAAAGCTATTACAGGCTTCTTAGTGCTACGCTGCTATATAGATCACGTAAGTCTAAACTGATAATAATTATGACTATTGGTGACATGCCGTGATCTGTCATGTCGCGATCGTGGCTCGCAACAAATTGTTAGCCTTACTCGATAGTAAGAAAGTGCCATATAGCACGATACGCTAATTTAGAGACACCAATAGTACTACTCATAATTATATTCACATTTATGTAGTATGTCACTAATAAAGTAAGAACCTGCCGTATTTTAGAACCTGTTATAACCTAAGTACATGCTTATAGCTCACACTTGTGGAATAAAGTTAAAAGCAAACAAATAGGTAATCATAATTTATATGAAAAAAAAATTAAGTATGAATAAACGTAAATAGCGGAATACTTTTAATGGTCAAACGACAACACCAATCGTATTGCCACACCAAAGAGCCGCAAGGGCGGGATTACCTACATGACAAAATTGCGGCAAAATCAGCAGCAGTCGCGTCAAACACCAGAGAATAATGGTCAACCACAATGACAGGTGTGAACAGTAGTTACAGGATTTAAAACCACAACAACAACAACAACAAACAGCAATAAGAGCAACAACAACAACTACTACAACAATATCAAACAACAACGATTAAAGCTAACCGCAATAACAAACAACAACGATAAAAGCAAACCGCAATAATAACAAAACAACAAGAACAACAACAACAACAACAACAACAATAACAACAACAACAACAACAACAACGACAACAACGACAACAACAACAACTACGACTACAACAACAATAGAACAGACAGACAGCCAGGCGCAATGTTCAACCAGAGCAAGCAAATGCACCGCATGCTGCTGTCAATCAGACGTAGAGCTTTGATTGTTGAGCGACCCCCGATGGTCGACATGTTTTGGTCGAGTCTGTCGTATGGCGCCGATTTGCGCACCTTTGCTGCTCGCCATGGGTGCAGCACATTGCACCACCCCCGGGGGTGGGTTAGAGGCGTTGTTGATCGAGTCGTGTTGGTCGCCGCCAATTGATCGATGCGTAGCTGTTCCGTCCCAATCTTCTACGCCTTCTTTCCCGCTTCGTCCTCTTAGTGCTAAGACTTCTGCGATTGCTTCTGCTTCAGCAGGTGCTGGCGGTGTTGCTGCTGCTGCAGCTGTTGTCAGCCCGTGTCACCTACTGCTGTCTGTTGTCTTTCATCTGTGTGATCGATTATGGATTCGATACGCCGAACTACCCCCGCCTTCGTCGGTGTCATCGTCGCCATCAGCATCATCATGATTGTCGTCTTCGCCATTTCTGTCATCTCGTTGTTGTTGCTGTTGCTGCTGCTGCTGTTGTTATGGTTGTTATTGTTGTTGCTGTGGTTGCTGTGGTTGTTGTCATCATGATTGTCGTCTTCACCATTTTCGTCGTCATCTCGTTGTTGTTGTTGTTGCTGTTGTTGTTGTTGTTGCTGTTGTTGTTGTTGTTGTTGTTGTTGTTGTTGTTGTTGTTGTTGTTGTTGTTGTTGTTGTTGTTGTTGTTGTTGTTGTTGTTGTTGTTGTTGTTGTTGTTGTTGTTGTTGTTGTTGTTGTTGTTGTTGTTGTTGTTGTTGTTGTTGTTGTTGTTGTTGTTGTTGTTGTTGTTGTTGTTGTTGTTGTTGTTGTTGTTGTTGTTGTTGTTGTTGTTGTTGTTGTTGTTGTTGTTGTTGTTGTTGTTGTTGTTGTTGTTGTTGTTGTTGTTGTTGTTGCTGCTGCTGCTGCTGCTGCTGCTGCTGCTGTTTTTGTTGTCGCTGTGGTTGTTGTTGTTGTTGCTGTGGTTGTTGTTGCTGCTGCTGTTGTTATGGTTGTGGTTGTTGTTGATATTAAAGTTTTCAGCAGGCTCATCATTGTCACCCCCATAGATTGGCCACCAGCCCCCCCCACCTCCGACCGGCCTGATCGTGATCACCATGACGCTATCGACAGGTCGTGCAAATCGACATATCAGCGCACAGCGCGTTGGCCAGCGACGCGTTCGTTGCCTTGCCGACGCGTTCGACAGCGGACACAGCACGCAGACCAGTGACGAACGTTTGTTCCTGGCGTTTGTTCTGTTAAGCCCGCCTCCTGTTTATAGCATTACAGACTATGGCGGTGCGATGCTAGTGTTGTTGTCGCCTTTGTTGATGCTGTTGCTGTTGTAGTTATTGAAGTTGTTGTTAATATTGCAGTTGTTGTTGTTGTTTCGCAGTTTGTTGTTGTTGTTGCAGTTATTCTTGCTGTTGTTGCTATCATTGTTTGTTCATCTGTTTACTGTGCTATTGTTAGTGGTGTGTACCGCTATTCATGGGGGTGGCCGAAGATGCGAACGTTGTTGAAGATAAGAATAAAGAGATGCTTGTTATAGTCATGATAATGGTCGTTACAATTTCTGGGGTGGGGGTGGTCAAACTGAAAAACTTGTTGTTGTTGTTATTATAGTTGTTGCTGCAGTTGTCGCTGTTGTTGTTGTTGTTGTTGTTGTTGTTGTTGTCTGGCTGGCCATGGGTCACTTCTAGTGTGTGGCCCCCTAACCCCATGGGTTGCTAGAAAGGCAAAGTCTATGGTAGTACCGAATAGGCGGCCGTCACCAATACGAAGAAACCGTATCGCTGTTATCAAACACCCTGAACAGTGCCGGTGAGCCCAAATCGGTATAGCAGTGTAAATACATGTTACTTAATTGTCGATCGTCTGTTTTCTTGTTTGTTTGACCGTATGTATGAACCACTGCAGTCCTGAGCGGGCAACTCTAGAGGAGCGTCTCGAGGAGTGGCGCAATCATGTTTAGTTTGCCCTTTCGGCTATTTTCTTTGCGTCCCTCCACTTAAACGGCGCACTCTACTCTGCGAGACGACAAGTCATCGTTTCCCAAGACAAACATCCAGCAAAGCAGACACAGGGGAGCTTTCTCTTATATCAGAGGCCCTTAGAGCAGCAGCATAAGCGAGTAAGTCGAGATATCCTAAGTTTCTCCAACTTCCCCCAACAGTTCTTGTGACATCATGGCCGCTGACTCTCAGTCATATATGGTTTATCTTCTATCCACAACAGGGATCGAACGGACGACACCCCGACCGATGACAACCATAGCTAACGCAACCATAATTAGCCCGCCCGCTAAACCATATCGCCACAGAGTGACGAACAGCGGTAAGTAATAGCCGCTAACAGGTATTATTTATATATGACAAATCGATTCTACACAACAAAAGCATTCTAGTTGTCATTATTACCGTTGTCGACTCGGTATCACTGCCAGCAGCAGAACTCAGCCAGCAAGAAGTGAAGAAAATGAGAAAAATCTCTTTAACGTAATGGTTCGTCTTTTCATCACATTTGGCCACCAGTGTGACAGAAAAAAAAACGCTATAAGCACGACTTGGCCATTGCAATGATTGGCGTTGATGGTTCGCGTGTACGTTGGTTTATTTTTGTCGCCGTTTTTCGAAACAAACGTCTTTACCTATTTTGATAGTTTGATTTTTCTTACTATTCGTAGTGTGTAGAAACCGTGGCAAACCTCTATTCCAGCACAATTTGTTTCTATACACTAGACTTGGTCGTACTGAGACAGGTCGAAATCATCACTTTATCCGTTCTGTTAGAATCTAATGACGACATGTATACGTTAACGTGCAAAAACAATGGTTTTAACCCTAAGAGCGTATATGGTACAAATAGAGTTTTACCGTTGATGTACCGCACTCGAATACTCCTGCTTCTGTGCAAAGTTGTTATCGCCGCCACTAGGCCACCATACTGTTTGCACGTTTTTTTGAGCACTTGCTTCTACCTGAGCAAACAGTTTCCTCACAGCAGAAGTTATATATATATATATATATTTTTTTTTTGACCGTTGAAGAGAGTTGTTATTTCCAGAGTGTTGTCGATATATATGTATAAAGTACAGTTGCTACTTAAAGCAAACTAACTTGATTCTCTAGTGTTAAAATACCATGCGACGTGTAGCACTTGACGAGAATAAGCGTAGAAACATTGATGCGGCCTTGTGACGTTACGTTAAGATAAACCACCCAACTCCTGCTACGTGCCTGCTGCACCCCCATTTCGACGAAGCGATCAATAGACCCTCTTTCGATTTCGAAGCAATCAATAGACGTTTTTCTATGAACAACAATGATGATATCGAACTTATGTAACACACACACAGCTAGCATTTGCCACATTGCCACGTGAAAGACAACCCGTCTGTTGTCGTGAGAAGTTGCGCACGCGCTCAACAATAGACACAACTTTTAGCAACAGGTTATGCAAAAAAAGGTCATTTAAATTGCACGTCAACGAAACAGATTCATTGATCGAGAGAACGACACAAGTGAAAAATTGTCGGATACATTTCAATTTTAGCCCGTACTTATCAACTCCGTGCCGCAGAGCGAAAGTAATCTGCGCAAATACGTATGTTAGGTTTGCACTGTTCGTAACGAACTACACCAACAAAGGAAGATATATATATATATATATATATATATATATATATATATATATATATATATATATATATATATATATATATATATATATATTTATGGGGGAGCTGCATGGTGATCGCTGTCCAGGTATGCCTGCAAACGCGCAAAGTCGGAACAACAATAACAACACCACCAACAGAGTCCCGACCATTTGCTCGTGTCCATCAAATCATGATAGTGGACGACGGTCAATGTTACAGCAGCAGCTGCAGATGCTGCTGTAAACATACATATATCGCAGTAGTAGAGAGTATGAGATGGCGTCGACGCGGTAGTGGTAATCGGCCATATGCAACGCATAACAGTAACGGCGGCGGGAGGAGCGGCCGCAGCACCGCCAGCAACAACAACAATAACAACAACAATAATAACAATAGTAATAGTAGCAGGTGGCGAGTAAACGAAGCGGCGCCGACCATAACGGCATCAAAATAAACTGGATCAAGGTCCTGCGCGGTCTCATCTTCACCTACACTCCCCGCATATATCCCCATAATATCTCTCTCTCTCTCTCTATATATATATATATATATATATATATATATATATACCTCCCATCTCGCTTTGTTCACGCAAGCTGTTGTTGCAAAGGCAGGACAGGCTGGTGACAAACGGCTGTTTAGGTGCTGTTGTTGCTGCAGCAGCATTGGAGCTGTAGAGCCGTCGCCGGTCATCTCGTCTGCTAGCTTGATTAAAATGGTGCTAACCAAACAATAATCATCATTCTGTTGTTGTTGTTGTTGTTGGTATCGTTGTTGTTGTTACTGTTGTTGTTGTTGTTGTTGTGTTGTTATCGTTGTTGTTGTGTTGTTGTTGTTGCTGATGTTGCTGCTGTTGTTGTTATCGTTGTTGTCGTTGTTGTTGCTGATGTTGCTGCTGTTGTTGTTGCGATTGTGATTGCGCTTGTCGTAGCTGGCGTCTGTGTGTGTCATAGGGCACCTGCTATGTGGTGCTTGATGGTGCGCCCGATGAATTGGCTAGCTGACTCGCTGGTTGGTTGGTTGGTTAACTGATTAACCTGTTGGTGAGGTGACGGACGGCGAGTACAAGCAGCTGTGTCACGGTTACTAATGTCACGGCTCATCAGCTAGCGCAGCTTAGCTTGCGATTAGCAGCCAGGTCAACAGTGGTGCTAAGAGCGGCGGTACATTTCTCTGCTGCTACTGCTGCTGCTGCTGGAGCAAATACAGATACGTCGAGTCTGATGCGTTTAGCCTCTCTTGGGTTCGATACGACAAAAAAATATTATATATATATATATATATATATATATATATATATATATATATATATATATATATATATATATATATATATATAAAGTGGATAGAGACAAATTCATGGCAGTTGTTTGTCTTTACCAGCCAATATAACAGCAAGAAGTGAGTTTAGTTTAGTTACACCGCCGTGATTGTACATTTCGTTGGTTCTGTGTTTAGTTTTTGGTTCGGTGGTTTGTTCAGGTCTGGATGGAGCGTGTCCGTAATCTACTCTAGCCTATCTGTTTGTTCTTTTCGTGTTTCTTCCGATCTGCTCTGTTCTTCTGATCTTCCTCTTTACACAGAGACAATAAGAACATTAACCGTAACAGCAGAAACAACAACAGACGTTAGCATTCACAACAAACAAAAATCGTGACAAACAATGACAACCAACAACTACAATATCTACACACAACAAAAAGATAACAGCAAAAACCAAATCAAAACCACTTCAACAGCAATGTAGACAACAAAAACGCTGAAATGACTAAAGCAACGAGGGACTGCCACGAGAGTGCATACATAAGTCACCGTCACGAAATTGAGTGAGTTAAAATCCGTTACGCTGTTGTTTGCTCTGAAGGATTAGTTTGTTAGATGCGTTATTTCTAAACTGCATTGCTGTTGCCATGATGTCTTTTTCTTTTCCTCTTTCTTTCTTACAGTCCTTATATATATATATATATATATATATATATATTACTTATGAAACCTTCACCTATTCGAGCATTAATATACGTGACGTATTCATTTATTTAGTCGGTCAGTTCAGCAACAGCCGCTACAACAACAACATTAACAATAACGACAACATAAAATTATTCTTCTATCCTGCTCATCATAGTGGTCGGCAGCGTCTTGTCGGTAAGAAAGATCAACATGCCCACAGACAAACAGCTCGACTGAATAATCAGCTAACGGGATAACAGCAGCAGAACCACCACAATCACCACCACCACGACCATCCTCGGCCAATGTCCATCAACGGACGAATAATTGTCAGTCCAGTACAATGCCCGGTGGAGCCAGTGATCAGATGAGTCGTTCGAAAACTATCCGAGCGATTCTCGGACCTCCATCCGCCACCACACCTCGACATTCGGGGTGTCTCTGGGGTTGGTCGACCCCAACAACAACGGGGGAGGGACCAAACAAAGCGACGGCCATCGCTGTCGATGCTAATGATGATGATGGTGGTGGTGGTGATGACCTATGGAAATGTCCTCCAGTTACGGTTAGCGCCGAGTCGACTTCTGGTACGTCGATAGCAAGCGCGTCTGGGTCACCTCAATGGCCTCACGCACAGACCTTCACAGACTTTCACAGATTTGTTTCTTCTTTTTCTTCCGCTCCTTGCTTCTCCGCCTCATCCTACGCAAACCTACGACTACCGACTGCCTTGAGGGAGATGGCCAAACGCTGCATCACTGAGATCCAGTCATAATTATGTTGAACTTGAATTGAACATTGTGTTAAAAAACGCAAACGCCAACATAGCCAGAAGGTGGATCCCATACATAATTGCTCGCAATGATCAGATGAGTCGTCCTAAAACTATGCGATAGATGTGTTGTCCCATACATAATTCCTACGTGTCTACGTTATGAATTTATTATTATTATTATTGCTTGCTTTCAGATTACCCGTAATCGCGTCAAGGCGCCGAGCACCGCTGACAGTGAAGCTGCGCACGTGTTTTGGATGGAGCTGCATAGAAATGTAAATGAGTCTCCTTGCCATATATATATATATATATATATATATATATATATACATATCTACGCACATATTTATCTGTGACCATAATCCATGTGGCAATTATATCATCGCTGCTCATCGCTGTAATCGCGGGTGGCTAACTGCGTGCTGTAGTAGTAGTAGTAGTAATCGGTCTACTAGTAAAGCAACAATAGTACTACCATATGAAAGCTGGCCAGAAGGTAGAGTGGTCCACGAGAACCCGGCAGGGGGTGCCGCCTCGGGATGGGTGACCTCGGCATTTCAAATGTTAGCGGGCCCGCTCTTTGTCGGGTCCTACGTACGGCCCCTCAGCGCGGGTTTTTCTGGCAAGACAATCGGCCAGCCGGTCGCCGCTGTCAGCGTTTCAGTTGCCTCGTCACACTGACTCTAATGTGGATTCGCGCGGTGAAGCCCGCTCAAAGCTGACTCGGCCCAGCGCGACCCTGCTGATGACCCCCCCCCCCCCAGTCGAGACCCCGGCGAGCACCTGAAGACACGCGCAGCGAGATACCGCGCAGGGCGGCACATCGAGCGTGCACACAACGGATGCACGAGAGGACGGTTTACGTATGTCGTTATTTACGTAGAGGGCGTACGTTCTCTTGAACATTAAGCAGAGACCAACGTAACTTAGCCACCCAGGAGAGACCGAAGTGGACTCATGAGTAGGCGTTTTCTTGCTCAGACTGCAATCATCTGTCTGTATACGAATTACAATTAAACCAGCACACACGGCTGGGTATTGTGGGCTAATTTTTCTCATTCCATATAAATATATATATATATATATATATATATATATATATATATATATATATACTTTTGACTTAAAGATCACTAATGGGTTTCAGAATCCGACACAACACATAATGGGCTGGTGCTAGGCCCTTGTTTAAATATATATATATATATATATATATATATATATATATTTGAATGTATGCATGGAGGCGTCTAGCCTCCGATGTTAGTAGGTTATAATTTTGCTTTGCCTTTATTAAGTAAAAACCGGTAGAGCTTGTAATGGTTAAGCAGAAAATAGTGTCAACTCAAACGGAAGTTCAGTGGTTTTGGTTGGAGCGGCATTGACATAATGTGCTTTTTGCTGTGACCCTGTCCAAGGTGAATAAGTCAGAGAGGGAGAGAGAGAGCAAGCAGGAGCCAAATGTATGAAGTGGAGCATAGATAACTGGCTGCGGGTGCGTGCCTTGGCGGCTTTGTTAGTGCGATTTAATTGTTGCGTTATCCGTGTCAGTTTTTGTGCTATTATTCATTTTGTTGTTGTTGTCGTTGTTGTTGTTGGTTGTATTTTGTTATTGTTGTGCTGTTGTTAGTTTTATTTTGTTATTGTTGTTGCTGTTGTTGTTGTTGTTGTGTCATGGTTAGTGTTTTGGTGGTGATTGCGGCTCTGTTGTCTCCGTTCTTGCTCACCTTGTTTTGGTGTTGCGCGTAATATCCGTCATGTCACGCTTATTATTGTTGTGGTGTTGTTGTTACTGCTAACTTCGTTGCTAGTACAAATGTTCTTTATCATTGTTAATATAGCTGCTGTTGTTATAGCACTACTACTGTTGTTGCTGTAATGTTGGTTTGTTGTTCACACTGTTGTTGCTCTTTTGTTGCGATCGATATATATATATATATATATATATATATATATCACTGACGTCTGTATTGTTGTTTTGTTGCTATTAATTGTTTTATTATTAGTGTCGTTATTGTTGTTTCTGCTGTTGTTTTCATTATTGCTTGTCCTAACTGCTATTGTTGTGACTATTTCGACCGCTGGCTCGACTTCGGCCACGCTTATTGCTACGGCTCGTAGTGAAGCTCGTAATCGAGCCGACGGACGGATGGCAGCGATGCGGTGTCGTCCTCCCACCTTGCGATAGAAGCTATTTCTTTTCATCTTTGTCTTCTTCTCATTTCTTCTACTTCATATATATCTACCATTTACGAGAAACAGCGGCTGTGGCAAAGGCAGCAGCAGCATCACCGTTCAGCCGTAACAGTAGCGGTAGACTCAGACTACATATAATGGTATTTGTCTTGCATTCTTTTGTTGTTAGACTGCGTTGCATAGGCTGCCTGGATCGATAAGTGCAAGCGGTCAGAGCTCTCCTCTCTACGATGACGCGTGGCGACGCTCGTGGTTCGACTCGATTGACACCCCCGGGGGTCTCCTTGGGGGCAACTCTAGTGTGACGGCAGCCGGCAGCCGGTAGTAGCGGTATAGCAGCGGCAGGAACACCGCGATATGTATGACCTTCGTCTACCAGCTATCCAGACTGGCGTCTTCAGCTGTGCCCCCTCCCCGCTGCCCGTGGCCAGCGCTGCCCCCGGTGCCGCGTTTAATCCTCTAGCACAAAGATGAGCCACTTCTGCGGCTATTGTAACTTGTACTGACCGCCACTACGACGTCCAGGTGGTCACACACAGTCGTGCACGCATATATATATATATAAATATATACATATATATATATATATATATATATATATATATATATTTACGCAGATAGAACATTTGCTCTAGAATACAAACTTAAGAAAGTCGACAAAGCGGCTCGGTGTAGCAATAACTAGCTTTTGTATAGTCATTGCAACTGTACGCATAGAGATGTGTATAACTATCGATATAGCAGAACTGCGTGGTTTCATTCAACAACCGCAGCCGTTTATTGATTGAATGTGCTAGATTCACCAGTGTTATAGCGGTCGCGATCGGTAATGGTGCGGGGGATAGAAATGAAGAGAGGAGAAAGCGCGCTATATTTATATATATATATATATATAGAGAGAGAGAGAGAGAGAGAGAGGTGGGAAAATATGTGCTGGGAATGTGCAATCGTGGTTAGTGTCTAAACCCTTGGAAAAACGAATGTGAGCTGCACTGCCGCGCAGCATCAGACGCGGCAGAACTGAACATTATGCCATCATATCGAGGCGGGCACTACGCTGAGTGGAAGCGCTGATATAGGATACAACCAGGTACTACAAGTCGAAGAACTCTTGTCCACTATTCGTTCTTCGCTTTTGACTACCTTGGTTGAAGGCAAATAAAACTAACTAGGCGCCCGTAAAGCAGTTAGTGGTTGATTAGTCTACTCTAAATAAAACATGCTCTTATCTCAGACGCACACTTACTCACATATACACCAATTGTCACGCTAATCATTTTGAGATCGGTCAGAGGCGTCTGTGTGTAGATCAAGCTTTGAAGGTCGACCTTTTGTCTGCAGCCTGTCGACGTTCTCCGGTTGGACACGCTTGAACGTGACAAGCGTACCGAAGTTCTCGAACTTGACTGGGTGCCACTTGAAGCAGACCTCAAAGTGAACAAAAAAGGGCGAGAAGAATATCGACATCAATAGTGCTTTGTGAGAAAGAAATCATCGCAGTTGAGTGTGCCGACAAAACGAAAAATCTGCTTAAAGAAATGCAAAGAGGTGCATATGCCATTGGGGTGAAAAAGACATTTGCTGTCTTTCTTCTCTGTTCGTGTCACTTGTCACTATTAGGATTAGGTTGGCTATTTAGTATCATTAGAGTAATAGGATTACTATCACGAGTGTGGCATACATAGATTTAAATCATTCAGGCCCATCTTGTTACGGTAAAATGTGTCATTTTTTTTATCCATCGTTCTCGTATTTGTCGTTGTATGAAATGTTTCTTTGTTCACCGCGCAAGCTTCTATATGAACTATTAATATGTGATGGATGACCTCTTGTCATCATTATCGGCATCATGCCCACCGTTTGCAGGAGTAGCGGAAACTTTGAAACGAAACTTTTGGCTGGTGCAGCCCGACAGCGAACGAACGCAGATCTTAGCGAGCCCGGGCGAAAGAAGAAGAGAATTGACGATCAGGCTGATGCTTAAATGGTGGCCGTTATTCATGATGGAGGAAAATCGAGATAGGTTCAACTTTATCTGCCACACAGAAGCTGAGGCGGCGGAACGAGAGAGAACATGCATATATATATATATATATATATATATATATATATATATATATATATATATATATATATATATATATATATATATATATATATATATATATATATATATATATATATATATATATAATTCAAATAGTTGAATATATATATATATATATATATACACATTAGACTATTTGAATACCTTTCTTACATTTCACAAACACGCACACACACACACACATATATATATATATATATATATATGCATAAAAGCATCATGCATTTATGAAAATAGAGCAAATGAGGGTATCAACAAAACATCGCTATATTCTGCAACCGATCAAGATTGATGTATATACATGTTTCTACCAGCAGGCGGAGCGATAGATTTATCAAGCGCTGCCCCCTACGAAACTACTGAATACAAACACCATTAGAGCATTGCAAATGAACCAATTCGCCAGATGGGGCGTTATTTTCGTATTCACACACGCCCGGGCCTCCGAACTTACAGCATGTAATATCGTGTTCCGGTCTGGTTACACGAGATATTTGGTCGCCGTTTGACACACATCTCTGAAACATCTCTGTTCCACTGAATTCCGGTAATGACTGTCATAAAAGTACTAATTATATACATCTATACATGTGTATAATTGTCATCGATAAAGTAGATATGCGTCTGTATTTTATGTAGTACTACTATTCCGCAAGTATCCCCGCACGACGGAATAGTGATATCAAGCTTGACAAGAGATACAGGAGACATGTTGGACAAATGCTGGGCTGTGGCTGTGACAATTAATCGGAAGAGCGTAAGTTACCCATATATATATATATATATATATATATATATATATATATATATATATATATATATATATATATATACATATATATATATATATATATATATATATATAATGTAGAGCTTCGTGTTCCCAGGTGAAGATTCGCTATTCGTATGGCATTAACTTAGTTGCATATCTTGCGACAGGTTTCAAATCGCCTGATGAGTGTCTTTGACCACTGTCATTATCCGCAATGCGTAGTGCCGCAACACAAGCTTATAGCAGCAGCAGTATCTCAGCTGCCCGACGGTGAGCGGATTGCAATGAGAGAACATCGTGTCTTGCCGTCCAAAAGAGACGACGCCTAGCCCAACGCCACCAAAAAAGATGAAGGGTGGTGTTTGTAAATTAACGGCCGGCCGGTGACAGTAACGAAATGCAAGGCAAGCAAATTCACAAGCAAACAATAGAAGCTTATCTCGTAGCCAGTACGAAAGGCGACGCAAACTGTGGCGATGACGACAGAGGACAAGACAGCCGGTCTGCAACTCTGCTTAATTGATGGCCGAGTTCAGATAGGGTGAGGCGGTTGGTGTACTTCTTGGACGAGTTTTGTTGTTTGATTGGCTGATGGACAGTTGACAGCTCATTAGGAGGGTAAAGGATGACGAAAATGATAATCACAGCAGCAACAATAACACCGACGACAGCAACAAAAACAACGATGACGACAACAACAATAACAACAACGATAACGATGACGACAGCAACAACAACAGCAATAATACCACCGACAACAACACCGACAACAACAACAACGACAACAACAACAACAACAACAACAACAGCGACAACAATAACGACAATAACAACGACAGCGACGCTGAGAACAGTAAACACAACTGCAACATCAACGTTGATAACATGGTACTACTAGTGTAAGATAGGAATCTAAGGACTAGTGTAGGGCGATTGCGATCTTCACAGTATAGGGCGTCGCCAGAGGGCATCATCAAGCTGCTGCTACGAGGGTGGGCGGCTCGCCCGCGCACTCGATCAATCGGCCAGCCGATCACGGCAGTACTTAGCCAGCCATACATAGTGTATAGATACATGTAGCACATTGGCCGCTGCGGCGAACAACGGCAAAGGAATCGTAATCATCATCAGTTTCTTCTTCGTCGTGTTCTTGTTCTTGGGATCCTTTGGTCGCAATCAACAATGACGACCACGCCGCCCTGACGGACGGGATCTCCGGGAACGCCAACGGTCACGTTGTATTGTAGCCCACGAGCACTGATTAGTTAGTAATCGTTATTGTTGTCGTTGTCGCTGTCGTTGTTGTCGTGGTCGTCGTCGTCGGCACGTCGGCCCGATGCTGAGATGACGATTTTCTTTCGTGCGTCCGCTGCTCGGCCACAGCCGTGCTCGTTTCACGTTTCGTGGTCCATCCCATCCCGTCCGTTAGTCTGCTTGTTCCTCCCTTCCGACCATCGGGCGCCATCTGCCGAGAGTCGTCGATGCGATCGGCTTTCGGGCTGAAACAAGTGCGGGCCCGAGCCCAAGCTCGAGTCCGGATCGCTCGATCCCCGATAGCGGCGGCTCGCCCGCTCTGTCCTGCGCTTCTGAGGGCTGGGCTGGGCCGGATCGGGCCGGGCTGATCTAAGCTGAGTTGAACTGGTCCTTCTTCAATGTGTGATTGGCCCGGCTAGCGATGCTAATCTGTGGATGTGCCAGCTAACTGACGGACTGACTGACTGGCTGACTAAATCATGCATCATTGTCGTATTCAGTCTCTATCTTTCTCATTCTCTCTCTCTCTTGCTATGTTTATGTATCTACGTGTCCATCCAATCAACCTTTCATTCGTTCGGACGTTTGGTCTTTCGTGTTCTTTTGCTCATTCGCTGCTGCGACAGTGGCGCACTGGTGCTGCTTCTTATGCTGCTGCTCTGTTGACGGAATTAACATACGTTAGGCGGACCGTCTCGGGGGGTGTGTGCACCTTGTGTATGCATATTAATAAGGCGTTGACAAAGTCGCCTCTACAGCCACTTGTTGCTGCCGTCTCCCCTGTTATTGTTGTTGTTGTCGTCGTCGTCGATGTTGTTGTTGTCGTCGTCGTCGATGTTGTTGTTGTCGTCGATGTTGTTGTTGTCGTTGTTGTTGTCGATGTTGTTGTTGTTGTCCTTGCGGATGTTTTGGTTGTCGTTGTCGTTGTTGCTATTGTTGTGATGATTTACGTCTTCGTTATTGTTAGTGTTGGCTACGCCGGCTGTCCACCTGTTGCCGCTGTTGGCTTCACGAGGCCATCCGCCATACACGGTGGTGACGGCGAACACGTAGACGCGAAGTCAGAGCTTTGCTAGCTACCTTTATCGTACCTGAGACGCGCCTTCACACCGTGGGAACCGGCCGGGGTTGGTGGTGAACGCTGTCAACTCCGACGACGCGCAACCGAACGACAATGTACCACCTACTGCTGGGGCAGGTCTGTTCGTCGTGCAGACAAGTGCGAAGACGTCGACGACAACGGACTCCCACAGACCCCGATGCATCTGCTCTGATTAAAGAGCTGACACACAACATTCAACCAACCCCAGGACGCCCAGCACGACGCCGGCTATAGCGGCCGGGCCGATAACAACAAGCAAACCAAAAGGACGACCATAAGAAGAATGCTCGAGAATGAACTAAGGTGATTCTGATGATGACGACGACGACGACGACCGCGTCGGAGGAAATATAAACGAAAGAAAAAGAGAGACTTGTTGAAGACCCTACTGATTACTAGGCGAAACGGCGAAAGCGAAAAAAATGAGGCAGACGCCACCCTTGTCATCCACCCGCTGCGAAGCCCGATCAGTTCAGCTCGCAAATCCAAGGCCAAACATATCATACGCATGAAAGTAGAAGTGGTAGTGGTACACTATCGCCTTTCCAGTGTTCTGCTGCCTATTATATGCAATCAAATTCTGTTAGCATATATATATATATATATATATATATATATATGCCACTAGAATTTGATTTTATTTTTCAATTTACCAAGCAAGATGGCTTAGTGACAAAGCCTTTGCCTTGCATTCGGAAGGACAGGGTTCGAGACCCAGACCGGCCACTCTTAAATAGGTTTGCATGGTTTTCAATTTAGACAATGTAAATGCCGGAGTGGATAAAAAATTAGCCATGACATGAAAAAACGTACACGGGCATTAACCTTACGCAAAAAAATTAAAAAAAATAATATATAAAAAAAAATTATTGTATATATATATATATATATATATATATATAAACGCACACGCTCATTCGCATGCATACCTGCATACATCCTGTTCCTAAGTGTTTCCATATTATTATTATTATTATATGAGGAAACGTTAGGGGTTGAACGGAACGCCCCCTTGACACAACGCTATCACCATGGCCAATGGTCGTAACTCTATTATCGGTCGTTCGCTGGTTCGTCCCGTCGTCCGTTGAATGGCAACTTACCAACAAACTTAGATATCGTTGCTTATGATGCCATTGTTGTCGTTCTTATGCTCCTCATCACCCCCATTATCCCCAGCACCCCACTATCCCCAGCATCACCATCATCGTCATCATTACCATCACCATCTCACCACCACGATCCGAGCCATCGTAATCATTAAATTGTTATTGAAGATGGGCTGCCCTTCGTAGGCCATTTCCAAGCCATCGCTCCGTGTCACTTTATGTCGTTGGCGGCGTTGTTATGTCAATTGTGAACATCAACTACTCTATGGGCGAAACTACAACCAGCATTACTACCGGTGTTTGTTACCTTCCGCAAAATGAAAATAAACGATGAAAAAACAAGATATCAACGACACCGATTCGAAACACCACTCGTTTCGCTTCTACCGCTGTCAATGCTTGCATGCTGGCTGGCGACAAGCTACGTGAGTAGCTCACGGCTGAGTAGCCTGTGTCCTAGTGGTTTGCTGGAATAACCATATTGCCTCCTACGAGACACTTGTACTTCGGATATGGTTTTCGGTTTCTGTCGGGTGTGCCCTGTAATAGCATTACGTGATTGTTGTTGCTGCTGCTGCCACTGCAGTTGTTATTGTTGTTGTTGTTGTTTTTTGCTGCTGCCGTTGTTGTTGCTGCTATTGTTGTCGTTGTTCTTGCTGGAGAAGGGGGGAAGAGGGTAAGTTCCCTCTTCTCCTAATACCCCAAGACAAGCGCCTTTATTTCGAGAACTCTTTGCCGTTACTACTATTGTTGTCATTTTCATTATTATTATTATTATTGGAATCACGTCCGTGTGTGTGGGTCGTTCTCTAATTGTCGTTTGCCCGACGAAGACTTGTGTGTTTCGTTCTCATACATTAAGTATATGCTAATTTAACTACACTCAATTATAACAATAGTCTAGTACAGCCGGGTTAGCACTGTTGTTTAAGTGCGTCAGCAGGGCGCAGGTGCCGCGTCAGAGACGTGGGTGTCCGGCCACAACAATGAACGCTAGCATCATACGTGTGGGCCTGCCGGCCCAATTACGTACAGTATCGTCAATAACCAAACAGCGAGCTTCCTCATCTGCTGTCATTACTGCTGTAGTTGTTGTAGTTGTTGTTGTTGCTATTATTGATGTTATTGTTGTTGTTGTTGTTGTTGCTATTATTGATGTTATTGTTGTTGTTGCTGCTGCTGCTGTCTTTGTTGTTCATACTCCAGCTTCTGTGTTTTAGTTGTCATTGCTCCTATGCTGCCGCAACCGGTCGTAGCAGTGAATCAGCGTTTTGTCATCACTACGGCTGTCGCTTTAATGCTCATTGTGGTGTGACAGTCTAGTTGCTGATGCTGGTTATTGGTTGAATCGTAGAGGTTGTCAGGTGCTATTCGACTTGTGCATGCTGTCGGCCCACTTGCATTTAGAGTGCTGAATTCTTCTTGCTCCACGATCCAACCTTTGTCGTCTCCACCACCATCGCTGGAGTCGGCGCCGCCACCCAAGCTACGCTGTCCCTATCGGGAAATGAGCGCACAACGCCTCCCTCCTCCCCCGCCCGTCTCCCACCGAGCACGAGTTAGTCATTTCCACGTTTCACGTTTCCTGGTTAGTTAGTGTCGAAAAATTTGTTTGACCACATAGAACACATACGCTCGCTCGTTTAATTAGCATCACTAATAAGGCGATTTCGGCCGTTCTCTGTGTGCGCGTGCTGTATTTCAACCAACGCGTTAGTTCGTGTCGTCCTTGTGCGGTGGGAACCAACCCGCAGTGACACAAACACACACATAGACACACGAAGGCGGCACTTACTGTTGTGAGAACGGCACCTTTGTTCCCATCGCACCTCTGGTTTGCATATCTGCCATTCGACACATACGTGCATACATAGATGCAAGCATTTATATACCTGCATACGTCTAAATAAACATATGCATGTGTAGATAGAATTCTATATATATATATATATATATCTATATATATATATAGATATATATATATATATATAATATAGAATCTATATATCTATATATATATATATATATCTTATATATATATCTATATATATATAATCTATATATATATATATCTTACTATCTATATATATCATATACAGCAACTCGAAGGAATATTGTATCTCGTATATCTAGCTATTTCATGTTTAGGTACACACTTACGTAGATGTTTAGCCTGCATATTCGCCCCAACCGTGTGGCAATACTTTGTTGGCATATTATAGTATATGCAGCTCTTGGAACCTCTGCTAGTGCCGTTTGCTGGAAGCCTTCTACAACTTGCACACACGATCCGCTTAACAAACTGACCAAGACGTCGTTGGCTGGTCGCGTGTGGAAAGGCGACGCCGTTGCTGATACGGACATCTCTAGCGACCCTTTAACCTCTGAACTTCAAAAACGCGGCCGAATAAATACGCGGTTTGCGTGATAATCACCAAAAACCGCGCTATGCGGCTTCTCTACTACGACATCTGCTGCAGCAGCCGCAGCAGTAACGACAATAACACAAACAACAACAACAACAGCAACAATAGCGACAACAGTAGCCCGATTGAGATTTGTAACTGTATTGTACGAGTGACTTCTTGTATATATGTATATATATATTTATATATTTTATATATATATATATATATATATATATATATATATATATATATGTATAAACAGTAGCTAACTCTCGTGCGAACTGCAGCGTGGAAACACCAACTTACTTCAGCTAAGCTCCATTTGTCGCTATATGACAAGTATGATGTATTAGAGAGCTGTTTTGTCACCGCCGCCGCTGCTAGCCTGAACACCGCGCCACCTATGTTATGTAAGATCAAGTATGAGGCGCAATGCGATCCGTACCATACATGGTACGCTGTTGGTATTAGCTGTTGACCGCGGTTTTACTGGCGATACACTCGCCGGTGACGTGACCTTAGTCTAATAGATAGTAAACTATTGAAGTATGTGAGATATGTCAAAATGAACAAAATTGATGATCGAACAAATCTAAACAGTGGACTGTAGACCGTCTCAAACCAGCATAATAGCCGATTTTCAGTGGTACTCTCTTCATTCATCTCTACCACTACACATCAGAGCGATCTTTTTTAAAACAGTAAGTATAATAGATCCAGTCACACCTAACTTAGGCGAACTTTGAACGCAAACAGCGAAAACGGCAAATATTTGAAGCCTGCCCGCTTCTGCATTCTACATTTCGCCAGCTCTGAGGTCTTACAACGAGAGATTGCTATGTGAATACGAGCAGAAATAATTAAAGATCAATCGTAACCACAGCGATCTAACGGCTTAGAAAAAAACGACATAGCGTTCAACGCAGAAGAGAGAAACACAGAGAAAATTAATAAATCGTGAATGAAACGGCAGAAGAGGAAGAAGCAGAAGAAGAAAAACAAGAAGAAAGGAAGGAAGGAAAATAGAAGAAAAACACAGAGAACTACGAACAACAACAGCAGCAACCCTTACGGATACGTTGGCCTACGGCAAAATACAACTACGCTACAACGTGCATTCGCTTCAACGGCAGGTGAACGAGAGACGCCAGCGTTTGTTTCTCATCTCAGTCGCCGCCTGTAGCTCTGTCCGGCTGCTCGCCCGACCGGACTCGCATGCTCACTGTGCATCCGCTGTGGACTGACTACCTCACACCCAATGGCACACCTCAGCGGATCAGCAGCAACGACTTCGGCTATGAATGACAGCCACGCCGACTTCAACGACATAGGCAACGACGACGACGACGACGCCTCCTCGAATGAGTCGATTTCAGCTACGACCGCGAGAGCAACGACAACAGTCGTATATCTAGCTATTTCAACAACAATAAACACAGCAACAACACTGGCATTAACAACAACAATAGCAATAACAACAATAGCAACACCAGCATTAACAACAACAACAACACTAGCAACACCAGCAACAACAACGAATACACCAT
Organism: Dermanyssus gallinae; assembly: GCA_003439945.1. Lineage (NCBI taxonomy): Eukaryota > Metazoa > Arthropoda > Arachnida > Mesostigmata > Dermanyssidae > Dermanyssus > Dermanyssus gallinae. Next base: position 1,339,918 of record QVRM01001549.1, on the reverse strand, counting down.
TTCTTCGTGTAGTCTGTGTTCAGTGGTGCGGCGGGTCTCAGTTGTTCTCAGTGTGGGAACGCCAGGAAGAGAGAGAGAGAGAGAAAAGGCATCCCCACACCGAAACAAACACCTGCCGCTCGGCTATACCGGGAGCCGGTGCGAGCCTTCATTGTGTTCTCTCTCTCTGTTCAGTGTCCATCTAGTCGTCCTCGCGGCTACCGCGCTCAACGGACAACGGAGTTGTTGATGGGTTGGCCTATCGTCGCTAGGCCTCACGGGCGGGGACGTCGGTAACGTAGCGACGACGACGACGACGACAACAACTACGACATCGGACGTCCAATGACGGGGCAGTGAAGGCGACGAGCGAGTCTTCGTGAAGGCTCGTGCTGCTGCGGCTGCAGCAGCAGCTGCTTCTTCAGGTGTTGTTGTTGGCCTCTCTCTCTGCAGTCGGTCGAACCTTCCTTGTCAGACCTCTTCGCACTTCCCACCAGTCCGGTTCAGATAGGCAGACAACCGCCACAGGCAGCTTGCAAACTGGCAGGTACTGCCTGCCTGTCTGTCTACCTGGCTCTCGCGGCGTCCCGTCGCCTACGGTTTCGCCTACTCCATTTTTGTCCACTACGTCGACATCTTCACTTCAGGCAAACCGAAGCCTAAACAGCGAAAGTGCTGAGATAGTACTTAGAAACAGCGGCATCAACAACAACAACAACAGCAGCAGCAGCAGCAACAGCCCAAGTAGTGGGACCAGTAGATGTGATATCAAAAACAGTCGTAGACGTGGCAATGACATTAAACGTTGCCGTTGTTGTTTTTACTGTTGTTACTATTGTAGTTGTTGTTGTTGTTGCTCCTGCTGTTGTTGTTACTGTTATTACTATTGTTGTATACGTTGATATTGTATTTGTTGTTGTTGTTGTTGCTGTCGTTGCTATTGTAATTGTTGTTGTTACTGTTGTTGTTTTTGATGTTATTTTTACTGTTATCACTGATGTTGTCATTTCTGATGTTGCTGTTACTATTATCACTGTTGTTGTTGCTACTGTTGTTGTTGTTGTTACGGTTATCACTGTTGTTGTTGGTAATGTGATTGTTATCACTGTTGTTGTTGCAGCTGCTGCTGTTGTTGTTACTGTTATCACTGTTGTTGTTGCTGTCGTTGTTGCTATTGTTGTTATTATTGGTATTACTGTTGTCGTTGTCGTTGTTGTTGTCACTGTTGTTGTTGTTGTTGCTGCTGTTGTTGTTACGGTTATCACTGTGTTGTTGTTGTTGTTGGTAATGTTATTGTTATCACTGTTGTTGTTGCAGCTGCTGCTGTATTTGTTGTTGGTAATGTTATTGTTATCACTGTTGTTGTTGTTGCAGCTGCTGCTGTTGTTGCTACTGTTATCACAGTTGTTGTTGCTGTTACTGTTATCACTGTTGTTGTTGTTGTTGTTGTTGTCGTTGTTGCTGTCTTTATTGCTGTTGTTGTTATTATTGGTATTACTGTTGACTTTGTCGTTATTGTTGTTGTTGTTGTTGCTGCTGCTGTCGTTGTTGTTGTTGCTGTTTTTTTTGCTGTTGTTACTATCGCTGTTGCTGGCTGGACGTGCACTGTAGAGCTAAGTCGGCGAAGCAGCCTCGTAAGCATCGTTGCCGAAAAGCAGTGAGGTCGACACACGAAGTCTCGACAGACACGGAAAAGTTCAGTTGGCCGTTGTGTTGTTCAATCTTCACTTGCCAGATCGGCCAGCGGTCCAGCAAACGGTCCATCTGACCCTCACCCCACATTTCTCGCCGTGGTGATTATTTTCCTCATGCTTAACATCCTCGTCCTCATCAACACGATCATCACCACCACCATCATTATCATCATAATCGTCACCATCATCATCATAATCGTCACCATCATCATCATCATCATCATCACGATACTTCACCAGTGTTACACCATACAGTGTATACTTTACCTGGCCAGCGTGCAAGAGAAAGTGAGGCTGAGCAGCAGTGAGGTGACGAACGACGGCTGACTGCCGCCGACAAGCACAAAGGTCACCGGCGGTCTGATGAAGAAGAAAAAGAAGAGGCCGCTCGAGGTCGCTGGGCTAACACAAATTAGCAACGAAGATGCGGTCGGTAATGAAAATGATGCGACAAATCATCATCATCGCCGTAATTATCTTCATTATCATCACCATCATCATCGCCGCCGTCGTCGTCATAAATCGTTGCAATCATGATCCATCTAGAATCAGCGACCACTATCATCATCACCACCACCACCACCACCACCACCACCACCACCACCATCTTCATCGTCATCATCAGATGATGACCGTTATCACCATAGAGTGCTATTGTTCCAAATAGATTCTTGTTTGTTGTCGCCGTGTCGAGTCTTGTCTTTGGCTGATGATAATGTCGTCACATCTGCTGCATGACGCGACGCGCCTCACGCGCTGCCGACATACGTCACAAGCATCCCAGTTGCTTGGCAAGTTGCATTCGTTGCCAGGAGAACAGGAACTAACAAAAAAAAAACACAGACGACGGACGGTTTGCAATCACGATGCAATGTACAATGCAGTGTACTTACTATATGGCATCAGTAAAGCAGCCAGCCAGCCAGCCAGTACTTGTCAGCATGTTATTATGGTCGGTCAGAGCTGGTACGCTGCGATTTGCGCGATGCCCGCTAATTTGCAGCTTTTTCCTGCCGCTTTGTTGCTAATTTTGAAAGATGAAGCTGGGCGGGCGGGGAATAGGACAGAGAGAGAGAGAGAGGTTTGCTCTGATGACGATATGATACGTGTGTAAACATTCATTTATTCATGCTTATACATAGACATATACATACATACATGGATACATATGCATACATATAAATAAATAAAGTAAGTTACAGTAAGTTAGCAGGTCAACAACAGGGCGGCTGTTGCTGCTCGGAACAGAGGCACACGTAACAGCGATTAAGTTCCAAGTGTGTAATGATGGTTTATGCACTACCTACCCATCATCATCATCATCATGGCTATCTTCTAAGCAATGGCAGCTGACTGTTGTAGAGTTGTTTTCATGCTTTTTTACAACTGTATTGCTCGTTTTCGCTATGTCCGTTTCGTCTTTAGGTCAGGTGCTTGCGATTGCTTTGCATGCTAACGACAAGCATTATGTGGCCGAGTTATGCATTCATTAATAGGTACGTATGTTTCATACAGAGCCGTATGTCTTCTTGCATTGGTTGAGCAATTGTATCGCTTACTGCTGTCACAAACGACAGCGAAGAATTTCGGCAGTTTGCTTAGGTTTGCCTCTGAAATATTGTTGATGTTGTTTCTATAAATATTGTTGATGCGCTTACGATATTAGCAACAACAGCGACAACAGTAACAATAGCAAGTACGAAAACAAGCTTACACAAACGAATAAGTTAAACATTTATATTATTCAGTTGCAATTAGTAAACAGTAATACGTGCTGGTCTGACGCTGAAGTGCATCGCTCAGGTGGCTCACCTTTAATGGCAGGCTTGCTTTTAAGCTTACGTCAGCTTTATTTCATCTTTTCAGCCAAGTTGACAAGCGTTAACTTCACAGAATTTGGTAGTAAATTTTCGACTGATCAGGATAACAGCAGCTGCGTATAGCAATAGCGAGACGCGGAGAACAAAGAACAAATGGAAAAAGTACAATGAAGGGCGATGACAACAGCAACAACAACAATAACGAGAGCAATAGCAGCAACAACAATATTAGTCGAAAACACGCCAACAGCAACAATAACAACAACACAAACGCGACTTTGATTACATAACGGCTTTAATTTGCGGAAAAGTTGAAGCCGGGTCTCTAGAGTAATTAAGGACGCTGAGAGACCACACGACTAAGTAGTTCTTCACACACACACAGCACTGCACAGAGTTGACTTTCGATATTCTTCGGACGACTTCTCAGGCAATTAGCCATCAATCGCAGCGCATTATTATCAATATGTTCAGTTATCACGATTGTGAGGTATGAATGGATGAGCCCGATTCGTCATCCTTTGATCGCTTCCTATCAATTCATAGCGTCTAAAGTGGTGTCGGCCTGACGTCATCGAAACGGACACGTGACAGCCACAATACGCGCCCACTAGGCATATTGGCTTAGCTAATCTATCGTGATACGTGTAACATATACATAATGCATTATATTGAACATAAACGTCAGATCATTCATAGGGTCTACGACAGAAGCCACGCTCCCCTTACAAACGGCCAAAATGCGTACGTATCTTCTGTACTCACTGCTGGACTGTAGTTGGCACACCAGTGTTAGGCCGTCGTACAGCCACTGAACCATGAACACCACAAACTGTACTGCTACCAAGATTCGCGCCACAATTGCCATTGCTTTAACCAGCGTAACCCATCAACGCCGTGCCTGTAACAACAAGTAGCTGTTGCAGCAACAACAACAACAACAACAACCGCAACAACAACAGCAACCGCAACAGCAACAACAACATAACCGCAACAACAACTGGAACAACAACAATAACCACCATAACAACAACAGCAGTAGCAGCAGCAACAACAACAATTGCGGCAAGAGCAAACACTCCATCAAAGGATATCGAACAAGTAGCGAACGTTTTTATTGCTTCTGAAGCAAGAAGCGCGCAAGTACTGTGCGGCACCGTCGTCATGCCACCACCGCTAATCGACGCCTATTGTCTTGAAGAAGACTTTTGTCCAGTTTTTTCTTCTTTGTCCTTCCCCCCGTGGTGCTTTTTCATCGCGGGGGACGGCCGAATAACGGGCTGGCTGGGCGGCATCGCAGCGGAGCGGCACCGCGCAACCACGCTCAGCATGTGGTAATAACCACAGCAGTACGAATGAGCACGAGAGTCTGCGCTATTCTCGATTGCCCCTTTTGCGTATATATATATATATATATATATATAT
>QVRM01001549.1:1237500-1332500 GCA_003439945.1 Dermanyssus gallinae | reverse complement strand
TTGGTTTCGTCCGCGTCCATCGGAAACGCGTTATGGGCGGCCGGAAGGGGGGGAGGAAAGAAAGCTGAATGTACCCATTCACTACTGACTAACTGACTGGTGATAGAATGCGTGTGAATAAATGACAACCTACGGGAAGAGGCATCAAAACGAGCGACGACAACAACAGCAACAACAACAACAGCAACAACAACAGCAGTAGTAGCAGCAGCAGCACTAACAATAACCACAACAACACGTTTATCAAATACAACAAAGAAGGCAATTGATAGTAGGGTATGTCGAATCGGCGACGTGACGACATCACGCAGACGACCCCCAACCCGCTGTACAGAGCAGATAGACTCGAGCTAGCCATATTTCCGGGCTCTGCTTGGTAAAGCGTCTGATTCGCGAGTGCGGGGGGGGGGGGGGGGGAGGGCGCTCAGCGTGACGGTCTCGATCTCAGCTACCCGATCACTAACTGGAGGACCACTAACTCTTTTAGGTTGACTGTACGTATAACTGGTACTTTTCTTCGGCTATTAATAAAGCTACTAGTACAACTGCTCTCCGGACGCAAACAGCAGCTGGAATGTGGTTGCGGCGGCAGCGGGAGCAGCCCTCGTTTAGCATTGCGTAACCTCTTGGAATGTCATTTAATTCACACAATTATTGGAGTCACAGTTAAACTTATACAGTAATAATGCCAGGCATAATCAGGATTCTAACATAGCAACAACAACAACAACAACAACAACAACATATCTTTATCCGCTAAATGTTTAAGAAGTACCGCAAAATTTACGGAGGATATTAAAGGCGACCGACGCGAAGCAATGTTTCTGAGGTAGTCATTTGCCGTTTGCAGAGGGAAGGCGGCTTCTATTATCGGCGCGAAGGCCTGTCACGGAATTAACCTATATAGTAAAGCGTTCATTCATCACAATTATAGGAATTAAACACAAACGTGACATTAAAACACATTACTATATCATAATAATATTAATAATGATCATGTGCGTCAAGGGTTCCTATTAGAAGAAAGCGTCGTGCGAGGTATTTTGCTATTGCTCTTACTACTCGAGTAAAATCGTCCGTGCTAAACGAGCGAAGACAGCAGGAGTTTCCCACTTGAACCAGTGACCTTTTTTTCGAGCCGAAAACGCTGCTTTACATCTAAACGTGCTCGTTTATGGGTTAATGCGTTGTTAATTGGTAGACGTCACTGTGCCAGCCGTTGGGGTCATCGTAATGTACAGCTAAAAATACATTAATATAAAATAAGAACTATATTTAGGCTATTTCGCAAAGACGTGCTTGCTGTGTTGCTTAAATATATATATATATATATATATACACACATGTTTATATATATATATATATATATATATATATATATATATATATTTATAAATATATATATATATATATATATATATATATATATATATATATATTCTAAAGAATCAAAAGCGTTAACAACTATTATTTTACTAATCTTAACAATAATACTATTCCTCGTAACTGTTAACACCATCGTATATTAACACATCTGTAGTGTAGCATTTTTGCTGTGTTTAAAGTGGCTTAATAATATTGTTCCCTACCATTCGCCATTTCTAGCTCGGAACCATGAAACCTGTTTGGAAATAGCGGGCCTAAGTTGGTTAGAAAACCCGTAACCAAACGTTCGCCAGGAGACAATTGTCCACTCGTAAGAGCTAACATAGCAAAGTTATTTAATAAATACCAATCACGGGCCTCTAATTGAACTATAGGTTCTCTATGGTCGTGCCACTAAACTACCTCGCTCGGTAAAACTGGTATTCAATTTGAGTTTATTCCAATAGTCTGCCCGAGGTCTCTGCATTGTTTATCTGCAATTGCCCCGTCTTGATCAAGGCCTAGTCTTAACACGGCTTTTTAAAGTTGCACTAACTAATAACGGCCATGGTATGATTTGGCCAAAGGTATCAACGCGATGATGGCGTTTACATATGTTTGATTATGATTACACAGCGCCCTTTCTCTGGTGGAGCTTAAAAATTGTTGTACCCAGGAGAATTACTTAGAGACAGAAGCTGGGAGGCTGCAACCTGGTGTAACACTTTAATCTATTACTACTAAACATAATACAAAAAGTGACGTTTGTATTAGGATTAATTAACAACTAAATATTTGATTTTTATCTAGAACAAAATCTGATCACCGAAACCTAGGTCAAAAGTATTCCACGTCCAATGATCCTTTGCACTTGTTTTTTTCCGCGGAATATGTGCGTTCAAAATCTTTATACTAGTTTATATATATAGTCCGAAAAGTTCTCACAATTTGTAGCGCCTGCCTAGTTTTTCGATGATCGTCAAGGCGCGATGATTTTTCCTCAAGTTGCCAAAATGACTACTGATCCACAGAGAACTGCGATTCTCAATGGGCTATTTGATGGCCGGTCGCAGGAACTTTGTGAGTCTGACAACGATGGGAATCCAAAGCTACACCCGAACTTCCATCCGTACTCGAAATCGACACGTTTTTTTGTCGAAGCCCATTTATGAAGCACTTCTGATGATCCTCTGCATCCTGCACCCCGTTAGTCGTCATTTTTGCGTCGTCCGCAAATGATGAATTTTTCCCTACGTGCTGACGTTCTCTCCTATATATATATATATATATATATATATATATATAAATATATTTATATATATAGATATATAAATATATATAGTTATATATATATATAGATATATATATAAATATATATATATATATATATATATATATATATATATATTTATATATATATATCTATATATATATATATATATATATATATATATATATATATAAATATATATATATATATATAAATATATATTACAGCTGAGCATGACTTTTCTACAACGTACCTTGTTCCTGATTTTCCTTCAAGTTAGGATGCGTGTATTCCGCTAAGCAGTTCACCAACTTCTGTCATTGGTATTGCTGCTGCTGGTGGTGTTATTGTATGACGTATTGTACGATCCAATCACTGACAAATCAGATGAACTATTCCGTTTGTGTTCACTTTTTCGACACTGGTGCGTTTATTCATTTGTCGACAGGCTCAATGCAATCCAGAAACAGACGAAGACAGTGGAGAGAGAGAGAGAGAGAGAGAGACGAAGAGAAAGAAGATCCCCGATATTTCGTATCGCGCTTGTTCCCCTGGGCGTTTTCCTCTCGTCTCTCAATTGCAGTAATTCGATTTCAAAAAAAAAACACTGTATTACTCCGATCCACATTCAGAACAAATCATCCGGCGGTCGAACTGCAGTGACGGCTAACGCCGTGAGGCTTCTGCTGCTGCTGCTGTTGCACTTTTCACAATGCTTGACACGTATGTCGAGAGCTACGTAACGCTTCTCGCACACTCAAACACCACACGGACACGACACGCACAGAGATTAAGGCTGTACGTATATCTTTATAAATATATATAAACACACATCACTATACATGCATGCACGCACGTGTATACATGCCTATTCACGAAGAGAAATGCACCTCAACACCTCAACAACTCGGTGGCCTCGGCGGCACAATAAGCAGAGCAATCACAACAACAATAGCAGCAATAACAACGACAACAACAACAACCACAAGAACCACGACGATAAAAACAACACGGTTCCCCAGCACGGGAATACGGCTCGACGGCTAAGACGGCAGCACACCGCACAATTGTCATTGTGTGTCACGTGACAACCGTGGCACAAGTGTTGTTGTTTTTCCTCTTCTGTTACCAGTTTCGGTATTATTCTGATAACTTATTCTTGTTGATATTGTTGCTTCTGCGGCTCTGGCTGTTATCGGGGATAGCTATTACGTTATGACTACGTTGCTCCGTTGCACGGTCACAATTCGAAGCATACTACTACTACTACTGCTAACAAAGTGGAGCCAAAAACGCGCCAGTTTTGCTCGTTAGGTTCGTGAAATAATGCTGCGGTAAGCAGGCACCGAAAGCTACGCCGATGAAGAAGGCTTTTCTGCGTGCGTCCTCTTCAGCTTTAGCGCGTACAGTCATCACGCGGAGAGAACTCGGAGAGAACGGGCAGCTGAAGTAGGCACATGGCCATGTGAGGCATCCGGCGAGGACGAATACGATTAGTGCGACCACAACCTCGCGCCAGATGAACTATCTGACTTCACTTCTGATCAAGGCCGATTATGGGTGATCATCTATGTGTTTTGCTGTAGTTGTGCTGCTGCTGCTGCTGTTGATGTTGTTGTAGTTGTCGTTGATGATGATGATACTGTTGATGTATAGCACTGTATGCTTAGTACTGTATGTGTATAGCACGCCTGCACGCCGACTTCACCGACGCGGCGACATACGACGACTTCGGACTTCAAACTTCAACTGACAGTACCAGTAACGAGAACAACAACACGGTGGCCGCCGCACGGCGCTCGTTGACGACGCTGGTCGCGGTCATCGGGCCCAGTCGGGTGGTGGAAGGGGAACTGGCGTTCCTCCTCGCCCAGAATGATGTGCGATGACCGGGCGCGGTGGTGGTTCGTAATGATGCGGCATCGGCGGTAGCTGATGGCCCGCCCGCCTTCCTGGCACTGTGACTGCTCGTGCGACTCGCTCTACCTCAACCGCTGTGGCTGCTACACAGCTGCGCGAAGGCGGTTACTCTACTACAGCTACTACTACTACTACTACTACAGCATCTGTCCCCCCCCCCCCCCACCCGTCTCGACGCCGTCAGATAACCGTTACCCAGTTAGCCCTCCTCACGGGGGGGGGGGAAGGGACGAAGCGACGAGGTACAGACGGCTCACTGGCCCGGCAAACTCCAGCCTTAACAGGTTGGAGGCCCCACCAATGGGCTAAGGTCGCGTTGGGGTAGATAGCCACACTGCTGTGCGTGATGATCCGAGTGAGCGGAGACCGTGACGACCAGGACAACAACAACAAAGACAACAGTAATACCAACAACGATAACAGCAATAACGACAAAGACAACAGTAATATCAAAAAAAGGAACAACAGCAACAACAACAACTGTGATAACAGTACCAACAACAGCAGCAGCTGCAACAACAGTAATAACAACATTACCACCAACAACAATAGTGATAACCGTAACAACAACAGCAGCAGCAACAACAACAGTGATAACAGTAGTAACAACAGCAGCAGCTGCAACAACAACAACATTACCAACAGCAACAGTGATATCCGTAAAAACCGTCGAATTTATCCGTCGAATTTTATTTTCTTACTGAGTAACAGAAACGAGGACACAACAAAACCAACCGAAATACACCGCGCAGTTATTAAATGTTGTCCAACGCAAATTCATCTACTCATCTCTCAATCAGCAAGCAGAACAACAGCCAGTGGGGGTTACTAAGCAAACGTATGATAGTGGAGATCGCGCACCGATGCCTGCGATTCGTTGTTGATGCTGCTAATCTTGCTCTCAAAAAATTAAATCGTCCATTGTTCGAAATCTTTCGTTAAGTTTGAAACAGTTTAAATTCAACAATATTTGAGTTCAGTTTTAGCTGAAATACATTCAACTAAAATGGGATTCGATAGGCGAATTATAGAGAAGTAACAAACAAGTGTACCAGTTCTAATGGATTGTGTGTCATTTGCAAATATTTATTCAATAATTGGTGTTTATGAAGCAATATTAATATCAGGTCGATATCATCGGTTAGCTACCCACTCATTTTGGGAGGCTTGTTTTTTTTGCTTTTTGTGAGGATTTTGAGATTTATAGGCAACATTAGCATGGAAAGGATGTTAGAGCGGCCATTACTGCATCAGCTGCTAGACCCCGCCTGCGTTGTGAGACGGCGATGCAGACGTAAATGTAAATGTGTAAATTCTGAGTGCTTTGCTGTACGGGTTCCGAAAGGATCTTGACGCTGTCGTAGCTTGTCGAAAGACCACCACCATCTTTCACGACAACTCAATCAGCGAACGGAGATTTGAACTTGGACGATGAACCAGCATCTCGTCAACCGTCTTTGCTGAACGTTCTGCGCCTAACGAAACAACAACATCTAACTGTTACCGCTCGAGACTTCGCGCGAAAAATTAAAGTTGGCGAAGCACTCATTGTCAGGACGCTCAAAAAAGCGTAGAATTCTAAATTCTGTAAAATTGGGGCGCACGCACGTCTACACTTCCCTCCTCAATCGTGACCGCTAACGAGTTTTAGCAAAAAAGGGGTTTATCATTCGAGTTTTCCGTTGACTCCTTGTCTCCTAATAAAGTGGCATTGAATTGCATTTTATATACAATTAAATAATACCCTCCAACTCAAAGTGAACAAGATTTACTTTAAGAAATACTTATCAAGATAGTTGGTCGTATTTCGCTGCGCTATAAGTGGATGGCGTGTACACCCTAATACACACATGGCATCTGTGTATGGGGAGCGGCTATATAAGTATCCCTGCATCACTGAACAACCAACCTAAATGTTCTATTTTGTTCGAATTTGTTTTATTGAATTATATTAGTACACATCTAATACGTATGCAGCAGAATATATGCGTCATATTTCTTACATAATACTAATTTATAAATTTACAACGCATTGTTTTATTGTGGAAGTGACTGTACTTTTCATTACGAACGAACAGTAATCTCAATCATTCGGAAGTTCATGCTTTTAATTAGCGAGAAATGTTGCTGCACCCATTTGTTTGACTACTATCGACAGAAAGCGTTTCAACATTTCAAAACGCTAGTTAACAACTCACAGATAAAAGTGAGTTAGCTGTTGCGTCTTCTCAGGATATTGGGAAATGTAAACTTGTTAATTATAGGCGGAACAAGGTTGACCACTTCAATTGGGCTTTGTGGTTTCTAACCTTACAATGAACAGACCATCCGCGCTGTCTCCATTGACTACGTGGAAAATCGTCTCTGTCACTTTTGCTCGGACGCTTGTCTGAGTTTTTTTTTACGCCTCGGGTGTTTCTAGGTACGTGCTGCGAACGCTTAAGTTAATTCTCAAGTACAGAAAAAAGAGCTAAAAATTTATCGGCAAGCTATTGAACAAGCATCTCTATGAATTTTTAGTAAATCGGGAGTCAGTCGTCACCTTACTTCTATAGGTGCCCCTGAAGTGAGTGTCTTTTTCTGCCTTTGCGAACTAACCTAAGCATTCTCAGTATAAACCCAAACGACTCTCAAACCGCACCGCAATTAGATGACTAAAAGGCAGCTAATATTAGAGTGGCTACGAACAAAATATCACTGATATTAAAGTTGCACTTAAATCGCATGCAACGGACCGCAGCATACGCCGTTTTGGCAAGCAACGGCACCATGTGCAATCCTGGCTACGTCATTGCATTTCGGCTAGAATAGAACATACGTGACCACATATGATATCCGCAATTTAACATCATAAATAAACGTGTCTCTTATGCTATGCTCGGCCGCAAAAAGCTTAAACCACTTTCAAAGCAACATTAGAAAGGAGGTTTTGAATAAAACTAGTTTATATATATATATATATTTATATATTAATGGCTAGTGATGTTAAGTTGCGTGGGAAACATAAAATATGTATAGTAGCTGTGCAAGCACATAACTCTACACGACGTGGTAAGTTTCAGCATACCCGTAAAGCGTGACATTTAGTCGCACTTGTAAACCGATAAACGTAAACATCAATTTGGCGCTCTATAAATGTTCACCACGATGTCGGCGGTGCATGAGTGGGGCAACGAAAGTAACAGGAACTTTTTCGTATCTTTGAATACTAAGATAGTTCGAGGTACAAATCAAGTTACCCCGCTCCACCCCCCGTCCACGCTGCAATTGCATTCTCCGCAAAATAGTAGTAGTAGCGAAACGGGCTTCCAGACAAAAATCCAGTTTGTTAACTGGTCATAACAGCCGCTGTTGATGCTGTTCGTGTTTTAGCGGTCATCATCTTCTTCGTCTTCTATAGACAAATATCGAAGGCTGACTTATGGCGAATCATCAGAAGATGACGGACGTCCACTATCCTAGCTGGTCTATTGATCTTGATTGCTCGCGTCGTTTGTTTAGGTCCGCGCGCGCATTCAGTGAGCTCATCTAGAAGGAGGAGGAGGAAAAGAACAAGCGGCGAATAGAGTAAAGAAAAAGAAAACAGATCGCAACAATGATCAATGACTAAGGAAGGCCAGCAATCAAACAGCTCTGCTTGGCTGATGGCTCTCATCTATGTAGACACACAGAGCAGGCAAATAAATAATTCTCACGAGACGATATCGTCTGTCCATGTGTAGGGTCATTGTTGATTTCTCTCTTGCTTTCTCTACAGCGCCTACCTCTCCCTCGCGCTCTGTTGTGCTCGACGGCAGCTCTGAGCAGTGAATCTGACTACAAAAAAAGTTGTTCGAAAATTTATTACCCATGATTTGATCATTCTCATTGACGGCGTTGCTGTCGTCGTCGTTGTTGTTGTTGTTGCTGTCGTTGTTGTTGTTGCTGTCGTTGTTGTTGTTGCTGTTGTTGTTGTTGTTGTTGCTGCTGTTGTTGCTGTCGTTGTTGACGTTGTTGTTGACGCTGTCACGGTTGCCATGTCCACTCTAATGATCACATACGTTTGCAGCTGCGCCGGGGATAGCGCAGTTGGACAGATTCTCTTTTTTTGCCAGCCTTGCTGAAGGTGGACAACTTTTGCACTTGTGAACAGACAGCGTGGAACGTGGACGAGAGTCAGACGAGTAAAAATGCCATGAACAATTCTATCAGCAAGACCTGTCGACAAATTGTCGCTAAACCAAATGATCTTCGTCGTTCGCCACCGGTGAAATTTATCAAGACTTATTATTATTGTATGTGAAAATCACCAACACCTCCCGCTCTCGCAGCGTGCGATGTTGCTGCTACTGGTTTGTAGTGATTCCACACCACCACCACCACCTCATGAAAGGTTATATATCTGCGCATCTTCTTCGTTTGCATCACTGTTGATTTGCTGTGCCGCTGCATAGGTAAATAAGTATGCGATATGCTCGCTCAGCTTACGACAGCTCGCGGTTGAGACATGGCGTGTGCTTATGTAGTATTTGGGTGACATTGGCTGCTTGCCCTCAGGCTGCACTCGGGTTAGCAGCATAATATACTATAGCTTCAAACGCACGTTATCGGTTTCGTCATGGTATATGGCCAGCGTATGTTGACGTACACACCGTAACGCTCATGTCACGCAGACGCAGGTAAAACATAGCAGGACATGCTGTCTCGTGTTACTACTATGTGCCTTATTCTGACACTGGGTACTTGATACTAGCTGCGTTGTTGTTACTGTTATTCTGGTAGTGTACTGTTAGACTCCAAATAGATAACAACGCGTTCGTTTATCTGGACAATATTAGTACTTCAATCGTAAGTTTGGCCAACACTGACGTCGACTTTCTTTTTTTTACTTTTATTTTTCTTTTACATTTTTTTTAGATTTTTTTGTAAGGTTATTATTGCCCGTGTACGGTTTTTTTCATGTCATGGCTAATTTTTCAACCTACATTTACCTTGTCTAAATTGGAAACCATGCAAACCAATATAAGAGCGGCCAGTCTGGATCTCGAACCCAGTCCTCCCGAATGCAAGGGAAAGGCTTTGCCACTAAGCCATCTTCCTGGTTAGGAACTCTTATTTTCCCCGAAACGGATTTTGACGGCAGCAGCTTTCTGGTGGGAGACAAAGTTGGTGCGTACCTTATTTGAACGCTAAACACATCAATTTAACGATCTTCACAAGGACCACGTCGTGCAGGGCTAGCTACGCTGTTACGATATGCATAATCAATCACCGAAAAAACAACACACATTTGACACCTTCGTTGATACTCCATTTTGACATAATAAAGATGTATTTGGAATTGTTTTTAAAGTTTTAAAGCTGCTAAATGCATAGAACGTGAAACACAACTAATTGAACAAATTTGACAACAATTGAATATCGATATTACCTCTATGTATCTTTTATTGATTAATAAAAACTTGTCATTGATATTTTAATGATAGTGAAGCGAATAATCGGTCACGGGAAAACTAACTGCGAATTTGCACCTAAGAGAAATGGCAAGTCAACAAATATTGTTCATTAACGAAAATATGTAACCAATCTACAACGACTGATTGATCAGGAGTTAAGATTAGGCTTCGCTGCAAACAACAGGAACCATCTCATTGTTCAATCAATCAATCAAGCAGCTCAAAACCTACACCGTTTAGTCGTTATTCTCACTTGGTAGAGGAAAAGCTTTGTATGACAAAGGATTCAAAGGATTGCATCTCTTTCTGACATCCTCATAAAGACATTCGTTTTGTTAGGTAAAAGACTGAGAACCTCTAGTTATTCGAGCAGTGAACAATCGCGATCTGCAGTGAACAATCGCGAAACGACACAACGAATCAACCTTACTAGCCGTAACAATTGCAGACACTTCGAGGAACTGCAAGCAAAGGCCTCGGCCGCGATTATGCTACTCGGAGACATTCGAGACGTGGATTTTGACACAGCAATGAAAATATTCAGGATGAAAATTACCCCGATACTCCAGTACTGTCTCCCAGTAAATGCGCCGCACCTAACATTACGCGATCTCAAAGATTTAGACCGTGTAAAAGCGTGCTCTGTGAAACGTGTGCTGGGATTACCCAAAAGCGCGTCAGCTACCCTGGCACTAGAACTTGCGGAGAACGCACTCTGGTAGATAACTTAGTCCTAGACAATTTACCGACCAGTACAATTACACTCGACATGTACCGAACATTCAGGGAAGACCGAAATGTTTTGCCATGTGGTACTATACAGAGGGACCTGCTTCTCGCTCAGAGAAATGGAAACGTGCCTTCCAAAGTAATCGAACATTAGTGTGCAGGGTAACATGGCACGGTTATCACCATTATATGTGCCTCAAAGGTGAATGTTATGATGTTAATGACTGTGTTTGTAAGCTTTGTGATGAGTGCAACATCTGTCGATATCGTGTTCCAATATGTTCGGCATTAGACACATTCTCGTTACAGGCGCGTGTGAACAAGATATTGTTATAATTTCGTAGCAAACCATGTGTGTCAATTTAATCCTACTACCAGCAACTATGATGAATAAATATGATGTGAATATAACTAGTCGTAATAGGATAATATACTTGTTTTATTCAGAAAATCTTAAAGGTTGTTTTGAAAGAACGTATATATCGAACAAGATGCAACGCTCTGCTGTGCTGGATACATATATTTTTTGGTGGGTCCTTAGGTTTACTGTTGTATATACATTATTCCACGAAAGATAAACTATGATCTAAAATAAATGATACTGAAGCTACAATTACAGGTACATTGTATTTGTAGCGGCGGTAGCTTGGGCGGTTAATGCACCCTTCAAAACTGGGCGTTCCCATAGCAACTATGATAGCCAGATGATCGCGGGTTCGAGCCCCGGTGTTGTGGTTGCATTTGTTGGACATAGTTGTTATTGCCTGGCTGCTGCATAATTCTGCTGGGGAAAACGTATATAAATACAGTAACGGGAATGCGATGACGATAGAGGCATTTAGACGTAATCGTGCCACATGCAACTAAGCCCATTACGAGCGTTTATGTTGTTGACCGAGCGTTATACCATCTTTACGTGAAAACCTATGTTTGAAAAGCCTTTTAAAAAAGCCTATTTTTAACTTTCACAAAAACAGTGACAACAATAGTGTGTGGCAGATTTTCCTAACATTATAATGTAGTAAACTCACATCTTCCTAATGGGTCGCTACTTATGTAATTTTGACGTCTTGCTCAAATATAGTGAATACCTCTTGTATATTTCTCGTTATATATATATATATATATATATAAGCATTGAAATTAAATTGGCAATTTATACTTTGAGAAGAAAACAACAAATGACTGAATCAAGTAAAAGTACGCACGTTGTTTAATAGATGTGGTAGATAAGTTATTGCGAGTGGGCGACTCGGCTCCAACGAACCGAGTTCAAAATAGAACAACCCAAACATCGTGAGACAGGCACGCTGCTCTCTGGGCCTTCAAGCTTTTCTAGTACGTAGAGTTACCCCCACTTTTAACAGATAGGCAGATAGATGACTCTCGTTGTGCGATCCGTTGAGGATGAGTATATCAACGAAGATGTTGCCGCCGCATGGCTATGCCGATGTAAATGTGCCCCGTCTACTACTAAATGTGCTCACGGATGTTGCCTAGAGTCTTCATGACATACCCTAACGGACGTTATTGATTTTAATGGCTAGCAGCAGACTCAGATTTAGGTGGTGGTTCGGGGACAAATTGCAGAACCAGCGTTTCCTCGCCGTCGAGCTTGAGCGAATCGAGCTGCAGCAGCTCGTCGAAGTGCCGTCTGGAGTTGAGCGAGGTCAGCACCACAAAACCCTGAACAGGAAGCCGGCTTGAGAGACGCGTCCTCAGGTCGACCGTCACCGGATCGGCGTGGAAATTCGAGGCCACCACGAAGCCGGGGTGGCCCGACTTGATGCGGGCCATCGCCAGGACGGACGAGTCAAGATCGCGTACGGCCGTGCTGCCCTGTCGAATCGCTGCTTCGACGAGCCGCAGCTGCGCCAGCTGCTGGAACAGCTGAAACGACGACAACAATAACGGTAATGCCCCACCAATTAACACCGTTATTGGACCGACAAAGGAACCGACGCTTACATACCGGCCGGTTCACAAAATGTTGTGTCGTTGATTGAATTTCATATATATGTATTTATATATTATACATTTTAGCAAGCACACGAAACGCCCTTTGTACATTACTGGATTAAGGGTATGCCCTACCTATCTGGTAAGGAGTATTTAAACCTACTAAAGCTCAGGACCAACGCACTACCAACGCGTGCCAGATTGGCCAGGGGACGCCCGGGCTACAACAAACGTTGTAGGCACGGGTGTCATGCGCCTGAGACGTTGGCTCATGTCGCTCAGATGTGCGATATAACACACAAACAAACCATAAAGAGACATGACGACGTCTGTGATCGCGTGGCGCGTCTTCTCCGCGAAAGGGGTCATGAGGTGGTTCGTGAGCGAGTATTCCGTCGACCGGGCGCACCGGGTCTAAAGCCCGACCTCGTAATAACAACACCTACCGAGGTCTGGGTTTTAGATGCCGTGGTTTGCGGCCCGAACCGGGACCTGGCAAAAGCACGGCAAGACAAGATCGCCAAATATGACGTCGAGTTCCTAAGAGCGGCGCTCCCCTACCCGCAAAAACCTCGCAGATTCGGATCCATCACTATCTCTATGAGTGGTGTATGGGACTCCGAATCTGCGAGGACGCTCTTGGGGCTCAGCGTCACGAAGAGGAATCTTATGGATCTCACCGTTTTAACTTTGCAAGGAACCTTGAGGATATATCGCTCGCACCGGATCCATAAGAGCGGGGGCTACCATCAAGCAAGGACACGGACAACTGATTCTTAACTTCACGTGACACCTTTTTACCACCATTTTTATTAAGGCGAGCACTGCCGAGTGTGCAAACGTATTGTAAATGATTAATAAATCATCACAATATTTTCTATACATATATAAAACGAGAGGGGGGAGCGCGAAACTGTAGGATTCTAAGGCAGCTTCCACAAATCACAAAAAAATGCATTTCTAGAACAAGGAACAATGTTACTTGCTTTTATAAGATTTCCTGAAAACATTTGCACCTGGACGAGAATAGGTCTCTGGTTCGTTCCCTTGTTAGCGTGAAAATAACCTACTGAACACTAAAACCGCTAGGAGTAACACATCTTTTTGCGTCATGTATACAACGATGCAAGGCGCCGGTAGATATATATATATATATGTTAAAGATATATATCACCGTGAGTACATATTATTGCACATTTCTGATGTACAAACCTTAAATTGATTCTTCTCGGGCAGACGCTTGACGCGATTGACGTCGTCCCAGTCCATTTTGCCCGTCGAGGGATCGGGCAGATAGGTGAGGTCGCGCGTCTTCGGCTCGCCGCTCGTGTCGGGTTTGCCATATTCGTCCCCGTAGTAGACGAACGGAGCAGCATCGGCGAGCATACTGAAGATGAGCATGGCCTCGGCCCTTGATCGAGGCTCGAAGCGGTCGTACAGCGGTCGGACGTTAGCGGCGCCAAGCACAAAGTTGTAATGACATACGGCGGAACCGTTCGGAGCTATCTCCAGCTCAGCCAGTGGGACGTTGAGCTCGGAGCTATCAAAGCTCTGACTCAATTTGACCATATCGTAGTTAAGTACCATATGAATGTACCTTCGGTGGGCAAAGGTAGCGGGATGAAACAACAAAATCGTGCGTCGATTTCCGTTATTTCCCGTGTGACAAGCAAAACACTTCTACATGGTGAATATCGTTGAGTATATATGTATACATATATATATATATAATTATTATACAAAACAGACATATAAATTTTAAGAATCGCTCCTTGCATTGGGCAAGTCTTGAAGGAAGTACGCATCTATCGGATACCCGATTTATGGATTTCCGACCTTTTGCCTTCTCTTAGAAACTCTCCGCCACTTAGAAAGCTCGGATCAAGTTGCTGAAGGAGCTATTGCCAAGGTATGCAAGTGTATCAGATTAGCTACGGGGGACCCACACGCTGATGAAATTTTCCGGCTAAGGCTCTCATTGGATATACAACGCGGCAATGCTATGGCGATGCTTGGCACCTTAGCCAAGTGGTCGACACCAGGCTGACCCTCACAGGCTGACCCTTTACACCTCATTATGAGTTATATACGATATATATACACTTATAACTACAGCAAACAAAGATGACACCGTCCGTTTGCCTACCTATCTGCTTACGAAGTTGGTTTCGCAAAGGCTAATCTTACCTGCAGAAACTGTTGGACACTTCTTTGAAGCCCCTTGTCGCGATTGCCAAAAATCGCGAGGTTTCATGGGCATCATCGGCGGTTGGATTTGAGGCATTGGCGACGATCGAGTGCCAGCCTGGAAGGCCGTCAGTCAGGCTGGCCTCATCGTCATTGAAGTCGTCAAGAATAAAACCGGCAGCTCCAGCGTCGAGCCATTTTGTCAGGGCGAGGTCGATTTCAATCGACTTTTGCGTATCTTGACCGACGTCACCCAGCGGAATCTTCACAATTACCTGACGAATAGCAATAAGAGTGATACGTATTTACGTGAATGCCTAACATTTGTGGAATGAAGTGACATCATCACGTGGACTTTTGTGGGTGTTATGCCAACCACGTCGGCTTCGAGTTTAGACACTACGCGCCCCATGAATGCGCACGAAGTATTTTTTGATCTTACCGCTCGTTGTTTAATTGCTGCCTAACGTACGTGTATTAGTTAGCATATAATATTATATATTTTAGTATTATCTGCTAACTAATATGTTTCTATACAGATGCCAAGTTCGCATCACAAACTTTAGGTGCGAGCGTTAAGGTTAGCAATAAACATTAGGGTTGCATTATATCAGTTGTATTTGGTTTCTAGCCTTCCACTGGCACCCATTATAGGCAAGCCTATAACTAAAATAGATTATCGCGTCGTATTGTTGCGAATACACGAGATCAATAAAGGTAGCCACGATATAGCCGGCTTCCTGCGAAGCCCACAGGAGTCGCTTACATTTTGGTGATCGACCCTGATCGACACAGCAGTAGCATGCTAGAATGGCGGGCATTAAAAACACTGCGATCACAACCGTAATTTTCGACGAGTTTCGACACCGTTGCCGACATGCGGCGGTGGTAAACCCCCGTTTTTGCTATTTTATACGTTGGTCATGTAAGCTGGAGTGGACGTTTAAGCCGAGCGGTTGGCATTTGTTAACGAATCAACATTGCTGACCGGGTCCTATCCAACTACTCCCAACCGGCCGGGTAAAGCGCAGGTCCTCCCACTGTATAACCGGACTGCCCGATCGGTTTTTAGTGCCCAGTTTGTTCGTCGATGGCATTTTAAAGAAAGTCACAGCAGAGATTAAAGGGGCAGAGATGTTACTGCTTAGAGTTGGGTCGCATGCAAAGCTAACAACAAAAATGCCAACCTCACGAACATATACAAATGGAAACCTTTTTGGTGAGAATCCAAGATTTTATTGACCTATTGCTAAATGTGTATGGCACGTACTAACAGCAATAACAAAAATGGGCCCATCGCAGTCCATTTGTGTTGATAATAAAACTCCCTACCAGGGATACATGCGTACCTTAATTTTAGCTGAAAGGTTTCGGAAATCATCCAAAGTCCCCAGGGTTGGCGCAATCAAGGAGAGGTCCGATTTGTCGAGAAGCCCTTCAAGTGCAATAGCCTGCATGAAGATGTCGTTTCGAATGTAGTCCAGCTTCTCGACGATACCTGCCAAATCTCCAATTCCGTCCCCATTCGAGTCAGCAAACTGATCAACGCGAATTGTATAGACGGCCGACGTCTCATACCTGAAAAGCAAAAGCAACACAATCATTGATTGACAACGTTCTTAAAAAACACATTTGTAGACATATATAGCGCTTTCAGCAGATTTGGTCTTTCAAATTGCAGCTAAACCATTGTTACGCTAATTGATATAGCTGACATAGCGTCTATATTTTGTGTCAATTCGTATATGTTTATAGTCATCAGATATCCAAGGCATAAGCGCTTATTACGTTTTGAATAATTTTCCATGAGTAACACGCAAGGTTTTTGACAATTAAGTTATCCCCAACTACTACAGGAAGTACGACTACAACACATTATCAATAAGGTTAGTGGCTTTTATAATGTGGCGGCGTAACCTGCGTAACTAGTGCGCAATATATTTTTTATTTCGTATGTGACGCATTAGAAAAAAGATTAAATACTTCTGTGTCGCACTTGGGTTGTGTGCCTACTCTTTTCACGTTGTCACAATAATTTATTGTTAAAAAGGCCTCTATTAAAGTACAGCAGTTTCTAACTAAGGGTCTACTTTCCGTCTTGAGTAAATAACGAAACAGATAGCCTTCAAACATCTTATACAGACAAAATTTCAAGAAATATGAGAAGCCGGTTGGTTGGAAACGAAATTTATAGATATATGTTTACACGCGTATATATATATATATATATATATATATAGGCGGAGGGCAGCTTTGACGCTGACACATACATGTGTACTTTCAAATGCTATCCTTGTAAAACAATCGATGTGCCGAGAAACGCTAAAGCACTTCTTTTAGTCCCTCGTTTCCGCAAAGCATCTAGCAAAAATTGCTCGATTGTCTGAAAATGTTCACAAAGTACACACTCCTTCTATGCCGTCATATCTAGATGTTTCTCTCCAACGCAGCACATGTAGTTCGTTTTGGCAAGCGCTTTGTCTAAACGGAAGCCGCTTTTTCTTTCTTTTTTTTACTTTAAAAACCTCGGCTTAGAGGTTCCGACATTCCGTACGCAGGACACAGGCTGTGCCACTAATGCAGCTGTTTGAGCATAAAGCGCGCGTTCATAGTCCTTCATCGTTTTTGTGGTTATTGTCGTTGTTGTTGTTGTTGTTGCTGTTGTTGTTGTTGTTGTTGTTGTTGTTGTTGCTGCTGCTGCTGTTGTTGTTGTTGTTGTTGTTGTTGTTGTTGTTGTTGTTGTTGTTGTTGTTATTGTTGTGATTTCAAGATGCCACCATAGACACTGACGTCGCTATTTAACCTTTATGCTCTGGAACTTTATGGAATGCTTTAATGTTTTATCGAGCAGCAGCCGTCATAGCGTAGTCAGATTGCGACGCGCAGCACCCTACTCGCCGGAACGAGTCGGACATTTTAGAGAGGGAAATTCCATATATATATATATATATATATATATATTGAGAGAGATATAGAGGGAGAAAGAGGGAGGGGAATAGACGAGAAGAGAGATAGAGAAAGAGTTACTGGGACTGGGAGACGCTTCCAAAAGCAAACCAATACAAGCACGCCCTGTTATCATCATCATCATCATCTGTTCGTGTCTATTACTGTTACTGAGTCAATCAGCCTGTCTGGCCAGCCAGCCCGCCGGCTGTCCGTCCGTCTATTTTTTTTTGGTGTTACGTTATGGCAAAGTATTTATTACAATCTGGGATGTCGATGAGAAGCGTTTGCGCCGCGCTTGCATTGCGGGTGCCTCGTAAGTAGGCAAGCAAGCAAGCGAGCTACCGACCGACTGATCAAGCGAAGGGACGGGTTGGTCGCTGACGGACGCGTAGCGATGCCCAGAGCTCTCTCGAAACTCGACCACCGAACGTCGAGCACGTATTGCGCGTGACCAAGTCAACGCAATACGCGCGTAAATGATTGAAAGCGTGTGTCTCAGTGTGTTTGTGAGTGAATGGGTGAGTGATTGAATGGGTGAGTGGCGGAGCTAAGTAGCTAACGATTGATTCACCGATGATCGACAGAATCGGTCGACAATCAGCCTCAACCGCAACTCAAACATCCTGGCTGTGACGGCAACGGCAACAACGATGACGACAACGGCAACAACGATGACGACAACGATGATGACGACAACGACAATGATGATAACAACAACGATGATGATGATGAAAACAACGATGTCAACGCCGCTGATCGAGAGCGTTACCATGTTGTCGCTCCACACCGCGCGCGGTGTCTATATGTCTGTCTACGTTGAGCTGTGCGTACGTACGCAGGAAGCGGCTGGCTGCGATTCGAGTAAGCGCGCCACCGGTCGACCAGCTGTTGACTGACTGATGAGGCTGGTCTCGGACTCAGACAGGAGGAATGACGACCATGACGATGGTGATGGTGATGATGATGAGCTAACCCAACGATGAAACATCCGTTCGTTACTGAACGGAAGGAGTGAAGTAAAACGGAGGAAGTTGCTGAGATATGAGTAGTTGTTGTTTTTGTTGTTGTTGTTGTTGTTATATCAGCAGCAGCAGTAGTAATCCATTGTAGTAGGAGAACTAAGTTTCCGCCGCAATGCCTGACTAAGCGAGCTCGTCCACGTTCTTTTATTGCGAGCATTCTTCGTCGTATATAGATATGTATATATAAATATATATGTAAATATAGCTATATATATATAAATAAATATATATGTATATGTGGCAACTTGGCTCAACTGACGGTGGTGCGGCTTTGATCCATATCATATCCATTCGACAGAAGGCGTCTCAGCGCTTGTTTAGCGCGTTTTGCATACACGTTGCTTCAGGCCGTCTGATGAAACGTCTGCACGAACGTGTCTCTCGTAGAGAAACAGCGAATTTAGCTATTTTATCTGCACAGATTTGTTTTGCGAATCGTCTCGAACAAGCCACTTATTCTAAAGATGATCCCTTACCACACATGCTTAGAACTACACAAGAAAACTGCACTTAAGACATTGCAGAGTGCTTCAATACTTGTTACTACTTGTTCAAGCGGTCAAACTTCCGAGGCTTTGCATATACAGTTAGGGTTTGACGACGCTAATTTTTTTCTAGACAACTTCATACTTACCCAAGATTCACCACAATAGACATATATATATATATATATATATATATATATATAAACAAATCTAAGCTGCACTTATATTCGTTCATATATATATATATATATATATATATATATATATATATATATATATATATATATATATATAAACAAATCTGAGCTGCACTTATATTCGTTCATATATATATATAAAGTGCTCATATTTGTTTTGGCCACGTCAGTGTAATTCACTGGCCTGGAGAACTGTTATAAAGCATACTATAAGTAAGTTTGAGTGCGATAGTTTCTCACCTGCTTCGTAAGCAGCTCTCAGTATAATTTTACGCGTTAGTCTAATAATCCGTAATTCTACAATCTAGTGCACTTAGTGACAAGATCGCAAGTTTGGTGGACACTTTGTAATAGGTTGGATTTGTTTTCTATATCAGATCAATGATTTGCGCTGACTACGCGCGTCGCTGGTTGCTGCCATTCATTGAACGCGTATGAGCCTTAGATAGGAGTCAGTTCTTTAACGGAATCGCACCCAAGAGCTTTATGCAAAATCGATTGAGAACAGTTTCGTGAGCACTTTGAAATGCCTTTTTTTGTAACAGCATTGTTTAAATGATTGGACACTTCAAGCGTACT
This sequence comes from Dermanyssus gallinae, assembly GCA_003439945.1. Classification (NCBI taxonomy): domain Eukaryota; kingdom Metazoa; phylum Arthropoda; class Arachnida; order Mesostigmata; family Dermanyssidae; genus Dermanyssus; species Dermanyssus gallinae. The sequence goes on along the minus strand of QVRM01001549.1, from coordinate 1,312,403 downwards.
TAGCTGTGTGCTTATGATGACTGATGATCTACGTCTTTAAGAGTAGACAGTCTTCTCCTTTGTTACCGTTGTCGATGACAAAAGGTGCCTTCTTCATCTACATAGAACGGCCTTGAAGCCGAGCCATTTGAGTGGTTCGTTAAAGGTAATTGCCTCATTAGAGATCGCCACTCCTAACGCCACACCTCGATCCTAAGCTGGACTCTGCTTACTCTCATGGTGGTTTGATACAAGGCCACCCACGCCATGTCTTCGTTTGACCCTGTAGCTAATAAAGCCAAACGATCAGATTGCTGTTTCCTATACCGTGTGTATCAGCGGGCAATCTGTCCCCACTCGCAGCGCTTTCGAGTCACCTCTTCCCTCGTCCTCTATAGCTCTTCTTTTGCACACACGCATTCGATAGAAGGGTACATAACTTGCTTGGTCTGAAATGTCGCTCATTCGTCTTTAAATGGGGAGTTGGAGTAGTGGTATAGTAGTAGCAGTAGTATTAGTAACAACGTTGATTCCAATGACGTACGTCCTTTTTTCAGAAGTATCAGTACAAGCGTGGTTTCAGACATGATCGAAGCAACCACGCAATCACGCTTTTATGTTTGATGTGACATCATGATATACAGCATTATGTTAAATGTATCAGCACGATATATACGGGCTCACTGTGACATTTCAGTGCCACATTTGATTTGAGGTACAGTCAAAGAAACAAACAAGCCATGAACGCTGAAGAATGTTAAAGCAGATCGCCATATATTGCATCTGCATTCTTTGAATGAGTTTGTGAGGCTCCAGACCGCAGGCCCACTCATAAGCTAGTTATCGAACCTTCCAATTGAACTATATTAGATCTAAGTTTTATTGAATCTATCTAGCGTGGCCTTTCGCCGTCGCATTACACGACAAAAAACGAGTGTATCTCTTTGTTGAACTCATATTGTATAGTAGATAGAGTTTGAGGGCGCGCGGCTATCCACCACTTCATAGAGAGGGGTAGAACAAATGTTTCGTACTTGAGAATGATGCAAATCTATATCTGCCTTTCCATCAACACGAGATCGATACTACTATTAGCATAGAACGTATACGCAAGGGCGTTTCTCAAAACCTAACGTATACAGTTTGACACGTGGTCGGTTGGTTAATGCTTCATCTGTACATACCATTGTCGCTCTTTCGGCTTGGCGCAACCCGGCGTCATAACGATAATCGTCACGGCGCCGGCCAACATGCCCAGCCAGAGTAGCCAGAACAACGCCAGTAGGGAGCGCCTCAGCATCACCAAAAAGGGATCGTTAGCGAACTTCAGCACTTCGTCCTTGCTGAGGCCGGCAATGCGGGTCGATGCGTCGGCGCCGACGCCGCTTCCATTGGCTAGACCTAGCTCGATCTTCAGTTCAGCCTCTTTCGTCGAAAATGTTGCGTCCGCCATGTTTGCGTAAGTCGTTGACTACGTTACGGCGTTTGATCACCAGTCGTAGCGCAATGGTGGCCCGACTCGACTCGAACTTGAGGTTGGGCTGGGTTGGGTTGGGTTCGGCGCTCGCTGTTCGTGACCACGCTCCGGACGCCACCTTGCAGATGTCGATGGCACAAACTTGGCTGACACACCGTGCAGCTTCGCCACCGTCCGCCGCAAACGGAGCACCGTAATCTTCGACAAGTTTTCGCCGAACACTAGAAGAGCCCCTTCTGCAGGCGCCTTACTGGCGTATGCCCTTCCGCTGGTTACTTTTCATACGATTACCCGATTCGACTACTACTACTACTACAACTATTTCTACTAGTATATTTGCAACGGCGGCCAGCAACGACAATAACCACCATACAACGACCACGACACCACCACCACCAGTAACAAGCACAACCACGAAGCACCCCACCGATACGACGATGATTCTGACCAAAATGGACCAGCCACAACGCGCAACAAGGCGCGTCCCGAGGCAATGCCGAGGACTGTACCGAGGTCGTGGATTGTGACGCTCGCGCCCGTGCGCGGAGACGACGCCGCATCCCTTTCTTGATCTCCGATTCCCCTATCTCGATCTCCCTGGTCTGCCTCACCCTCCCATTTGCCAGCCTCTGCTACTTTCCCTCTTCCCATCCGCATGCTTCCTTCTCCCCGAATATATATCGCTTGCCTCACGACTTGCTATCTCTCTCTCTCTCCCCCTCCCTCCTTGACTCCCCGTATATATATAAATCTCCCTTTCTCTTGATCTCTGTATTTACCGCCTTATCTACTTTCTGCTACAAGTAGCACTACCAGCGGCAGGCAGCTATAGCTAGCAACCATCGCCTCGCGCTACCGCAGCCATAACACGCTGCACTGTCGTCCCGACGACATGGAGCTCCCCCATGTCATCGTCGTGACATGGGACGACGTCAGTGCGAGTACATGTGCCTGTCCCGTATTGATATGCGCACTTGCCCACTTGCTATGGTCGGCCGCCAGTCGCCAATGGTAGGCGGGTTGCTCGGCCAGTTTTTCTTGCGCCTTCAGCAGTCCCTGTTTTCCGGTTGGATTGCGTTCTTTTTCTCCTGTCCTCTGTGACTGTTTGTGCTTTACCCTCATAGTGACTCGAATAGACTCTGCAACCGCGAGCCGAGTAGCGACTTATAAACCAGGCCGGCTTCACACCTAGACTACATTGGTTCGAGGGGCGAGGCAACGCCGGTTACAGAAACTGGATAGCGGGAGACTAGGGAAAGATCATTGTTAGTTATCACACCACTGGCAAAATCCCAAGTAGGCGGAATGTCAAAGGAGCGCGGAGCAGGGGGGGCGTCGTGGCCTCTGGCCGACAGCGACAACCAATTGATATCTTCCATCCACCCCTGACAAACACAAACAAAGAGGGATGAAGATAAGTTTGTATATATAAATATATATATATATATATATATATATATATTAGGTAAGTCAAAAAGTTCGTCGGCTTTCTGGGACCACACTTTTGAAATTCCCGCGCTCTGCAGCAGGGCCGCCTGAGAGTGCGGCTGGGTGTTTATAGTCAGGAGCAGACCCGTGGCGGCGCGACGGTATACCGGTTCCAACTTTACCGTTTCGTTTGCGGAATTGACAGCTGTTTGCAATGGAGGACAAAAATACGCATTTTCGACACATTATGTTGTTCTCCTACCGTGAAGGCATAAGTGCAGCGCAAACAACCCGGAGGATATGTGCAGTCTACGGCGAAAACGCAGTACACAAATCCACAGTCGAAAAGCGATTCGCCCGTTTCAAAGCTGGAAACTTCAGTCTCGAAGATGAACCGAGGTCAGGACGACCCAATGTTGTGGAGACCGACAAAGTCATAAGCCTGGTTACTTCGAACCCAGGTTTGACCATAAAAGAAATTGAAGATGTAACGGGAGTCTCCCACGGAACCTTTTGAAATCGCCTCCATGATGCAGGTTTCTCGTGCAAGTGGAATATCTGGCTACCACACGACCTCAATGATAGGCAGCTTGAAGGGCGAGTCGATACCTGTCACGCACTCCTTCGGAAGAACTCCAATGAGCCATTTCTGGGGAGATTGATAACCGGCGATGAAAAATTGATACTCTACTGAAACGTAACACAGAAAAGAAGTTGGGTCCCCAGAGGTTCTCAGGCCGCAGCTATCCCTAAACCCGAAATTCATCAGAAGAAGGTTATGCTGTGCTGCTGGTGGGACTGTAAGGGCGTTGTGTATTTTGAGCTGCTTCCAATGGGTCAGACGATCAACTCTGTCGTCTACTGCAGACAACTCGAAGATTTGAAGGCTGCAGTAGCAACGAAGCGCCCGGAATTGTCAAACAGGTGGGGCGTCACTTTTCAACATGATAAGGCGACACCACACAAAAGTTTGGCCACCCGGCAAAAATTGGCGGAGTTTGACTGGGATGTGCTGCCGCACCCAGCTTATAGTCCCGACCTCGCATCATCTGATTATCACTTGTTCAGGTCTCTCCAGAACTCCCTTGATGGCACAACATTTGAATCTTTGGAAGCTATAAAAAATCACCTCACTCAGTATTTCGACGAAAAGGACAAGACGTTCTGGGAGAAAGGAATCATGGATCTACCAAGGCGATGGGCGAAGGTTATCGAACAAAACGGTCAATATATCATTGAATAAAAATACTGTTGTCTGCATAAATAAGGCTCTTTAAAATCGGGTAAAAAAGCCGACGAACTTTTTGACTTACCTAATATATACTTACTAGATGATCACGAGCTTATCCGAGATAATTATGCTCTGAGATTATTTGCTCACTTTGGTTGTGTAACGTCATACTGACCAGATGAGTGTGCATGTAAGTATATCAATGCATACTATATATATATATATATATATATATATATATATATATATATATATATATATATATATATACATATAAGGGTTGTCGAAATAAAAAGGCACGAAAGGTCTAGGTCAGGATAACGTAGTCAGACATCTTAGGATGCTCATTCCATCTACGATGCGTTCCCTGTGCAACATTCTACGATTGAGAAGCAGCGGGATGTTATCAAATTTCTGATTACAGGCCAGTCACCAGTACCGACACCAAGAATGTCGTTAAAAATTTGCACTGATTTAATTTGTAGAGTTCAAGCAGGTTTTCCCGGAAAAATGAGACGTGCCGAAGATTTACGTAACAGGAAATACGAAAAGTAACGTGCACGTTTGAGGTTAAGATCCACAGCACCTTCGTAAAGCACTTGTTACAATTAGGCTATTGTCAGGTTGGTATTGCAGCGACCTGGCCCATTCATCGAGATTTTTTTTTGAACAAGGTTATTTATTTATTATATACACAATTACAATGGTATGTTGTTTCATAGATTTACAAATATTTGCAAGGAGGATATAGTAATTTAAACCTACTACAGTTACCCTTGTGTCGGTAAAAAGTTGCAGCCGGAATAAAATTACTTGTGTTTACCTCTATGCAAGTGTGAATTTAGGAAGACTAGTGTATCCATTATTGACGGGGTAATAGGTGCGACTTCAAATTCTCCTTGAAGTTATTTAAAGATTTCAAACAACGCAAGCTAACCGGAAGAGTGTTCCACTCTCTGACAGCTCGCACGCCAAAAGCTTGGCTGCCCTTGCTGTTTCGATGCATGCGAATCTTCAGTGTGACCGTGTTAGATGCTCTGGTCTCTCTCGCCCCTCCAAGGCGTTCAAGTTCTAGTATCTTCGGCCCAATCCCATGGATGTTCTTAAATATCACTATCAAGGTTAAATAGCGCATGGTATTTTCTATATCTAATATATTGTGTTGTTTTCTCTCCCGACTGGCCGATCCCCGAAACATACGAAGAAAGCGCCCCTGTGCCACACTCAGTCAGTGCAGAGACGTTGCAAGCTTTTATGGTGTACGCTTTGTATTCTACCGGCTACACGGCAATTCATCCTGAAATGTATTGCTGAAATGCTAAACATGAAGAAGCATTTATGTACAATATTGAACCACCGTGCAATGTGCACAACCGGTGCTGCAACTCCTCGGGTGGGGAGAGTTTGGTTAAGCGGGAAAAATCTTGTTCACTAAATACTCGTACCATTTTTTGTTATTATTTAAAACTTGCAATTGTGAGGTTTGAACATATTACATCGTTTTTACAGCAACTCTCATTATATATATATATATACGGTGCGGAACACAACTATTCAAAATAGGAGCCAGCGACATCTCACAAAGTAAGGATGCCGCTCCTGACGTGCCAGCGTGCTACGCAGCCTTCTAAATTGAAACCACTTGGCGAGCGATAGGGCTATCGTCACTCGGTATGTAAAGTGTTCTCTCTAAGGTAAATGATGACAGAACCTCTTCAGAAGGGAGCCGGAAGAAGCGCCCGGCGGGTCGATGATAAGAGATGTCAGCCTAAAGAGGGACTATAGTATATGGATGTATATATACATTTATATATATATATATATATATATATATATATATATATATATATATATATATATACTTACGGTACCCCAACCATGTTGTCCAAGCGGTTCTCGAACTTTGGCGCGAGGCGCGAGCATGGGCGAGTTTCGGCCAGTTGAGCTTAGGTGAACGACAAAGCATACGATAAACGGTGAACGACGCTGAATTACCATCAACAACAACAACAATAATAGCAATAAAGAGAGATGCAGCACCAGCAGGTCTAAGACGTCGACTACGCGATCTAAGGGTACGCAGCCGACGTTGCATACACTTAAGTGTGTGTGTATGTCTCTGTTTTGAGCTCTCTTTTGTCGGTCACGCGATTCAGCAGCGGCAGCACCAGCGACACCAGGATGAGCCCTGGAAACAGATTTGACTCGAAAAGCAACACAGTCTCGAGTCCACTGCGAGACGTGTTTGATTTCAGTCGCTCCGCGCACCTACTGGAGCAATCCGTCGGCACTTCGTTAACTCCGTTGCGCGTCTACCAGGTGAAACGTTTAGGGCGTTTGTCCAGTCAAATCGAACGTTGCTCCGAATCGACCTGTAGAAGACGTGGATGGAGACCGTGACGGTGACAACAAGACCACACAACACGGCGTGACGACAAGGTTACAGAAAAAATGCAGGGTACAAGAAAGTTAACGAGGGCAGGACAGAAAGGGAAAGATGGGGGAGGGGGAGAGAAAAAGGCTGACCAGAGGGAGAGGAAGAAGGCTGGTAAAATCAACAATATTGCGGCAAAACCGTTCACGGTCATCCAGGCAAATGAGAACAAAAGGCATATGTAGTATTGATTCGTTTACTAGTACTTTTCCTTTATGGATTTAACAAGTGTCCGCTATACACGTGTGTCTATCGGCGCGCCTACCCTACACCGTGCGTCGTCCGTGTGTGCTTACAGCTAGCTGCCAGGGCTCTTGCAATGAGCGTAGGCAAGAAAACGTACATATATTATAGTACACAATGTGGGAGAGAAATACAATGAGAGAATGTGGATGTGTGAATGAAATCGAGCGAACAAAAAGAACAAAGATGCAAAGGGCGGCGAGGCGAATGTCAAGACGTGCGTCACGCAGAACGGTGTCGTTTTTAGGTAGTGAGCCGCCATGGCATCTCGGTAGCGATGAAGGCGAGGCAAACGGTGCCAATGATGCATGTGTAGTGACTTGCCACTGTTCTACCGAGAAATCTGGTATTCTTTTGTCGTCGATGTGTTTGTTGGTTATTGGTGCTGCTGTTGTTTTTGTTGCTGTCACGCGACACCATGATGGCAATCTGCCGGAAGGTTTAGGCGAGATATTTTATATGGACTTCGCGTGCTGACAACTCTTGCTGCAGGACTGGAACAGACGGCCAGTACCGTAACGAACACCCCTATAGGAAAGACGAATCTGAATATATATATATATATATATATATATATATATATATATATATATATATATATATATATGTGTGCTTTTTTTACATGTATTTAGGTTAGAACATACTGAAACGATGAATGTTTATTAGAGCCATCTACGGGTTTCCCGAGTGTCATTTCTCCCAAGTGTTTGCTATGATTCTTATCTATTGAAAAGTTTAACTCTTACTGAATGTTTCTTGCGTGATTCAGTGGAGTCGTTTTAATAAATTCTAGCAAAACGTTGTAGCACGGTTATCACTATATACGGTAAATACTAAACAATAACGACGGTAATAATATAAATACACTTGTACTATTATAATTACTAGCAGCGCGTTATATATCTCGCGTTACAACGCTGAGTTTGTAAGTCAGTGCGCTACCTCAGAAATTAAGAAACGTTATTACTGTGGCTTTTCGTCAATACACGCCCAATGCCTCAATGATGAAAAACAGATGGTGTGCTTGTTCCTCAAAGCTTTCTAATGACGAGTCCTGTCTCTCTCGGCTTTGACTGTAACGCTGCCTACCTAAGTATGAATAATTGCCGCTTAGCTCGCCGCATAAATGTTCCGAATTGGGAAGAGAGAACGATTAGCAGTTTCCCAAATGGCCCTGGAGGCTTTGTGGCGTCTAATATAATGTTTTCATTCTCACACAGATGTGTCGGCTCATCATGGCAAAGCCCGAGTGAGTCGCCGAAGGTGAGCTACCACACCTGAACGGCTTCGTATTAGTGAGAGCTGCTAAAGAGTTCTGTCCAAGAAGGACGCGGAAATTATTTCCTGGCAGGCGAACGACGACAAAAGAATGCCCGATAGATCGAGGCTGGGCCGGCTTCTAAGCCCGAGGCCACCGAGGCTGACTATCAGCTGGAGTTGGAAGTGCGCTTATCATGGGTGTTATCATGTTAAGACACATTTTCGCACATCGCAGCAGAACCGAATCCAATCGTTGGAGGTCTGCGGGTATCTTGAAGGCTAAAATTACGCGCAGACGGTGTGTGACGCTCTGCACACCAGCAAATGGATTTTGAAGAATAAAGCCGGCTGCGCTGACCATGGACAAATGAGTGTGCATGCGCAAGATACGGAACGTGATGCGGCGGACAATGTGAGGTGCTCCCTGGGAAAATCCACCATCGTCGAAGCTTGTCAGGCTGTTCTCGCGACAATTCTGGGCAAACGGGAATGTGTCGGCAAAGGTCGTAATAGGATCTGAATCCTATAAAAATAATACTACTAATTGACCACAAATGATTTATTACATTGAATAATATATATATATATATATATATATATATATATATATATATATATATATATATATATATATATATATATATATATATATAAAATACTACTAATTATAGTAACAGATGCGCAGTCAGGGACCGTAATGGAACGTCTGCCTAAAACCAATATTTTTAAAGATATTTTATACAAAACGTAGGTGCCCACGAACCACTGCGAATATAACTTAAAATGTTTTACGTATATTTGTAAAATACGGCTTAGGGCATACGATTGTATTTAAGAGAACATGACTGGTGTTATCATTCGTGCGGACGATTATGCGTCAGAATGCAATTATGGGCGCCGACTACTTGTGCAAGCTACCCAACAAACGTCCACTCGACGATTAAACGTAGGTAATATAATAGTAAGGACCGCAATTGCAACAACAACAACAATTTACCAAAAAGAACACACTAAAAATAACGTGAATACTAGCAGAAAACCCTTACTTTGCCTTAGTGGTCAATATGTCGTTATCGTGCTGAAACAATGCTGGTACGTAACTCCCTTACTGATTACATGCATAAGGTTGTCCAAGAATTAAAGTCAGCACAATTAGATCAGCTAGAGGATTTGAGTTCATCGTAACAATCCCCCGTAACGACAAAGAGAGCGATAGCGATAAAAGGTCAGACATCACTGGGCTTATTACTTGCTGAGTATCCAACAATTAATAGGCAGGCTGTTATCAGTTCGTTGCTCAGCAAATACGTATCGCAAAAATAGTCAGGGCCTGCTTAGCTTGCATAAACCTGCCAATGGTATTGTCAAGTGCTTAAAATATATAAGCTAAAATAGTAAAGAGATTAGGTTACAACGTTATAAAAATCCAATACCTTACCGGAAGTTAATTTTGATACGGTGAGCAATTTTAGTAAACGGTAACAAACTCAGTGATGACATTATAAAAATAAGTAGGCACGTAACGCAGTACTTAAAACGTACGTCTACCGGATCCAGTTGCATGGCTTTTTTGGAAGAATGTGTAAGCCAGGATCAACCTAAATTGCGGCTAATTGGGTCTTAGAATGTAGTCCGTGGTTCTACTAGATAAAGCATGGTCCTTCCGCATAGGAAGCATGTTTACTTACTAAACTGGCAAACAAGATAGATTCTGCTGCTCCGCGTATTCAGCTAAGTATAGTCATGATGGACAGAATGTAATGTTGGTGTATGACGCCGCTCATTAAAAATGTAAGGGTCAATTCACCGAAAAACATTAGGTAAACCGGAGTCACGGATTTTGCCGAGGGTGCAATCGTTTTTTTAAGTCAATTTATGATATTTCGGGTGAATGCATAATGCACATGCGTTACTGGCAACTAACAGCGATTCGACTGGTATGGGGTTCACAAGCCAGCTAGACTCGGGTTCATCCCCACTCTTCAGGGGGGTTCAGAATTGTATGGCATTACCTCGACACCCTGCAGAAAGGTAGAAGGAGAGTCGCTTCCCTGACGCTCTGTACCTCTTGTGAATACAGCCCCAGCACGAGCGGGTGTGTCAAGATCGCGTTCAGAGCTCAGTTACGCTTTCTCGGCTCCTTGTGCCTACCGCCATCGGGAAGACGCGAGATTATGATGAAATTATTTTACAATAAAAACCTATTTCTCCGGGCGCTGACACGACAGCACAAGATTGCTGCCTAGGCTAATACTGTTACTCTCGGTGGGATCACTTAGACGGAGAATGTCGTCGTAGGCCGGGTTCCATTGAGCTGGGCCAATCACGAAGCCCTAGAGGCAAATAGCAAGGTAGCCAATAACGTCTGTCTTCTTGCTTCCATTTTCGAAATTGGTCCGCTTCTAAATTAAAGGTACCAAACAGCCCAACCTGCTGCGGTTGTTGTCAGTCTGGACCCGTGGCTCTGTTGACCCCTTTGCCGTCATCGGAACGTTCCTAGGGGCAACCTGAAATGCTACTAGCGCCCGTATCGGCTGCTGACATAGAAAAATCTCTGTAACCACCGCGTCAATCGCTTCCGACGGAAGGGGAGGCTCTGCGTATTCCTCGGACTGCTTTCATCAGGTTCCTCCATGCCAGCGTCTTGTATGTTGACACTAACGGATTTAGCTTCTTCCGGCTTTCTCTATAGTGGGTTTGGGGAGAAAGTCAGCTGTGTCTGAGTAAGTTGCTGTGGTCTCGATTTTTAGATTCCAGCAGCAGCGTTGTAGTATAGACTCGTATAATAACACATAAATAGAAATATTTCATTTGTACATATACGAGTGCAAAATAAAGCCATATATATATATATATATATATATATATATATATATATATATATATATATATATATATATATATATATATATACGTATATATATATATATATATATATATATATATATAGAAAATGCGACAACAACACTTATTGACAAAGTATTTATTGTTATGCTGTTTAATTGTGTCTAAGGTATGCGCTCGTATGTGTGTATATAAAAAATAGTAAGGAGACTGTCTGAGCCGGCCAGAGTATTATCCTCATCCCGCACGACCGTAGGTAGAGCCCGGCGGAAGATCAGTATCTGTTTGCTTCTTGCCTGCTTTCTTCTTACTCAACGACGCGGCCCTTGCGAAACACGTTTCGTATGAGATCCGAGTGGCAGCCCAGCTGGTAGATGATATGCTCCCACTTGGACTCCCTGATAAGGACAAGGTTGGCTTCCTTGCCAACCTCTAAGGAGCCGTACCTGTAAGTAAGGCAGACATTTTTTGAAATGTATTGTTAGATTCGTCGCATCCATTCGTCGCAAATATATATATATATATATATATATATTTGCGTATATATGCGTAGGTAATATATATGCTGCCGCTCTAAGCGCCCCTGATATAAAAGGGTGACATGTGTATTTAGGTATACATGTCAAGCGAATAATATATATATATATATATATATATATATATATATATATTTACAAGCTTGTCAACAGCGGAATAACTGAGCAACCCATTACACTATTGGCTGTGCTACGTACCGGTGTGATCTTCCAATGGAGTACGCCGCGTTCAGAGTCGCTGCTACGAGAGCCTCCTCAAGTGTCATGTAGCATTGCACGCAGGCCAAATGCATCACGGTCGGCTGTATCAATCAATACATCAATTAAAAATACATTATTGCTAAAACAACGCGCTGAGCAAATTGCTAATAAATTAGATTACCGAGTTGAAAATGAATTAACAGATACATGAAGAGAATATATATATATATTTATATGTATATATATATGTATATATATATATATATATATATATATATATATTTATATATATATGTATATATATTTATATTTTTTAATATTATTATGGCCTTATTTAGATAAACACATTGAAGCAATGGAAAGTGTACAGAGGAGATTCATTCGTCGTGTCTCGTTAAGGTGTAAGATTGCCCGAAATTCTATTGTGATAAGCCCTATTCGGGAACTTCAGTCCGGAGCGGATTATCGCATGTTCAATCGTATCATAAACTCATCAAATAAGTCAAACTATTTTAGCATTCGGTTGAACAATCTTAGAAGCGGTAACACCATCTCGTCGAAACAAATTGCCAAGACAGATCGTGTAAATAACATGTTTTCGTGGCGGATGGCGAGGGCACTGAAAACTTGAAACGCTAACAGTGCAAATGTCAGCACACAAGTACCCTGACTATTGTATCTATCTAGATAGCGGTTTGTAAAATGTAAATAATGTCCCCCTTTGACATACACATGTATATATATATATATATATATATATATACATATATATATATATATATATATATATACATACATATATATATATATATATATATATATATATATATATATATATATATATATATATATATATATATATATATATAATAAATATATATATATATATATATATATATATATTTGAGGCTTGCATGCACAATATTTGCGTGACAGCATCAGCTCGATTACCATAGCATAGCAGAAGGCGTTCGGGTTGAAGTCGGAACCAAGCGCAACGACAGTGCCGCCCTCGATCATTCGGCGCACTGGAGGCGGCGCAATACGCAGAACATGGGCGGTCGTCGGCAAGACGACCGCGGCCGCCTTCGTTGTGGCCATTGCTTCGATGCCCTTGTCGGAGATACACTCGAGGTGCGACATTGCACGCGCCCCTAACGAGCAACCCATCTTCAAACAGAGTTGATCAAATTTAGCCAGATAGAAGTTTCCAAAATGACTCGTTGATTGCACATGCTCACAGAGACAGTCAGACAGACAAGGACAATAACCCGCATTCTATATATAAACAAGAAAGAACATATCACCGGCAAGGAGGCCGCTAAACGACTGTTAAGCAAACAAGCACTGCATGATCGCACGCGCAGACGGGTCAGTCCTTTATTATTAATATTATTTTTGGGAGAGAGGCAATACAGCGTCTCATTATTGAGACATCTGTGTTCCCCATTTGTTTGTTTCGATCTTCTTTACTTGGTCATGGCCCATAATGGTACTCTCCGGCATTCACCTTGTCTAATGCGGAAACCATGAAAACCAATTGCAAAGTGGCTGGTTCTGGTTTTGAACCTGCGACCTTTAAGGTGCAAAGTCATGTCTTCACTACTTTATCACAAACCTGGTATGCTGGTAAATTACTCCCAAAATTTGACCGAAACGTCGTTAAGACAATCAAACTGACACAGATCATTTGAAAATTATGAGGGGGCCACAACGAGAAAAGTTTTGCGTTTTCCTGTATATACATATTTTTGACATGATCTGCGTAGCCGCTCAGTTCATACTGTTTTTCCGGCAAGCTATCTACGACGTTGACAAACGCTAGTCTAGTCGCTTGGGTTTATTCATTTGACAGTTCAGGTCACCACAAGGTACCATCGGCTTTCGTAGATCAACTGTATCGAGCGACCGACACAGCTTATCGAGTAAATCTATTATTTTATCCGCGGAGCTTGAGTACATGGCAATGGAATTACAGTTCTCGGTAGTTGAAATGATACAGTTGTCTGGATGATCATTACACCGAATTTTTACTTCACCCAAGATGCCATTGTACAAAACGGTCGCACCTCCGCTTGGGCTCCCTGGCCCTCTGAACCTTACTTATGTTTAAGTTTTAACACGCAGTGTAAAATACCGTATGAATACATTTGACCACAGTCGCCTATATCAATATTCAGTTACTCGCAGGATCCGGTTACTTTCTGTCCTTCCTAATATATATATATATATATATATATATATATATATATATATATATATATATATATATATATGTGTGTGCACGTGTGTAAATTTATGTTTCTGAAATGATTAAATGGTTTACGCCGAGTCATATATAAATGATACGTATATCCATACCTCGACGCCATTGATACAGGACAACTCCTCGGCGTGAAAGTTAAGCTGGTAGCCGAGTTCCTTGGCCCGCTTAAGAATCACTTCAGACGCCTTCACTTCAAAGACGCCTCGCTCACAGAACACGTCGACGTTGTCAAACGCCACTGCAATGGAACGCCTAGGTGATTACAATTTGCGCGAGAGCCTCAACGGAGCCGTTCATTCCACCTAAGCATGGTATCCCACAAGGTATATACAGCTATAGTTGACTTAGTTCGAACATGGTCATCCCGGCAAACTTATACTTATAGCAAGTAAACGTATTATTTATTAATTTGTATTATTTCTACTTGTATTTGGAAAGTGTGTTTAACAAAACGTGATATCTTCCACGAAAGACAAATGCATAATAATCATAATAAGAAGAATAATTTGCAAAGTTATCAAACGATACTGCTCACTTATGACTTTGAGTGACTTCAGGATTGATTTTTTTAAATAAACACCTCTAGCATCTAATTCGTTTAAGATTTGAAGCATTTGTATTTGACGTATGGACACAGTATACATGGTAATATGTAATAGTAATCAGATAACGCTAGCCGAGAACGTATACCCTCCAAATAGGCCTTTGTACAAACATGAATCACCTTTGATCCGCTATCTTTCAGTTATTAATATAAATATTACGGTTAGGAATATTTACTTCAGTTAAAGACATTAATTCCTGTGATCCCTGATTCAAATAATTATTAAAACCTTGATTCTCCTTGTTTTTCAATGGCAAAAGCGCCTTCTATTTGTAAAATATTTAATACATGTTTAGATTACGCAACACGTTAATGAGAAGCTAACCTATGATTTTACAAACAAATTCTAGACTTTCTGTCTAGTGTAGCCATTTTAATTGATAATGAAGATTATAAAGCCGGATAAGCGGGATCTTACCAATTAAATGTAATAAGCGAATATAATTATGATGCAAACAAGTAAATCACACAAAGTTTAACATGACAAATCTAGCACACTAACAACTTGCAAAACGAAAATGCGCTTTAGAAACGCGTTTTGGTTGGCGTTTTTCAAATGGAAACACGCAATTCTCTCTTGTTCTTTCTAACGTACTTTCTGTCCCCCTTCTCTCTCTCTCTCTCTCTCTATATATATATATATATTAACGTACGTTCACTGTTTAAGCATGATGTTTTGAACAGTCACAAGAATGCAAATTGGATTACGGCTTAGATCACTTTCTGCAAACGATATACGATTAACAGAACTAAAAAAGAGAAATACTGTTTGTTGCATTGTTTTATGTACCGTACGCAGAAAAAATAGAATGCATATAGGATTGCCAGAGTTAAGCATTTCTCGTCTTGCAGATAAGCAGGGTACCTACTATGCTTTTTGCCTCAGCCTAATACTGCGACATTGGTACAGCGATTGCGCTCTAGGATTAGTCGAAGAACACTTATCCTAAAGCACAGTGACAGCTAAATGTCGATAATCAGACGCCGTGTGCGCTCTTTGAAATTTGTCGCGTGATTTTAGTCAGCCTGCCAAATAGAATGGGATGTTTAAGGCGACACACAGCTGAAAATGGAAACCTGACAGAATGTAGCGGTGCATGCGTTGTATATTTGGCATACGATATTTTAATAATCTGCGTGATATCGCCACAAATATAAAAAAGTGTTCAGCTGATTCATGAGCTCCCCTATACATTACTATCACGAGTAATAATTTGTCATTGCTATGCAAGACCTGTTTGGTTTAGGTAGTCGGCATCGGCGTACAGACACTTAATACAACGATGCCAAGTCGAACGTGTTGGATGGAGCACCCAACATAGCACGCATACTATACCAGGGAGACATTACGTTGTTTGAGTGAGGGTGCGCAACAATCAGCGCTGTCATTACCTTTTTCCTTTAATAAGGGCAAATCTTCGTTTGCAATTTTCTCAGCATATAGGTCAGGTGTTCCATTGAAATCTCTGAAAGTAGCAAATCAAGCATTAATCATTGGAAAGCAAGTTAACTACGAGAAGCTCCTTAGTTAGTAGTAGTACGTTCCAAACACGGTCCATAGAGGCAACTCTGAACTGTTTCTCTCTAGACTGAGCTTTCTTTCGCATTTAAATCCAGAAGGGGTCACTCTAAAAGAGGTTTTTAATATAGCTTAAGTAGGCAGACTGTAAGGCGGGGAGACTCGCACCCGGCGAGGGTCATGAAGGGGACTTCAAGTATCTCAATAAAACGATGAATCATTATGATTGTTTGGCAACGTGGCGGAGACGGTAGAAAGATGAATGACGGCTTTGGCACCACCAGTCGCATGTTTAACTGTCCCGCTGAAGCCTATCGGAACAGCCCTTTTGCGATTTGCAAATTTAGCTAAAAATTACACCAAGAAAAAATTCATGACAACTAAGGGTACAGTTATCACACAGTTACTATTACGGCCGTAATTGTTGTAGCATGAAACGGCGCTGGCGTTATCGGGTGTGGCGCAATAGCCGTAAAGAGTCTCACTTTCCAGGCTAGTCAGGCGTCCGAGGTATTGAGAGGGCGGAGAAAGAGGCCGAAAGCTCGACATGCTTGAGCTGCCAACCGAGCAGAGGTTCCGACACCTTGACCCACAGCCAACCGTCGTGTTCACCGCTGTTGGGCCCCAGGAATCAGGCCTCAATTTGTGCCAAATGCTCCTTCGACGTCCTGCCGCCTGCACTACAGTAGATTCGACGGGTGTGACGCATACACACACATGCATGCGGGCATACGTACGCAAATGTCTTTCTATATGCGTATCTATGGGGCGTTAGCACACTACTGTCACTACCATTACACAACCACCACCATCACCACCACCACCACTGGCATCAATCAAGTAAGCAGCAATCGGCGACTCACCTTGGTACAGCGTGGGCGCCCAGATACGTGAACGACATGTCGATGAAGTCACTCTGGCTGCGAACCTCGTTCAGCAGTCCAAGCAACCGCAGTTCATCCTTCAGCCACAGACCGTAGCTGCAAATGTGCTTGTCGTTAGCTTGTCGTTATGAGGATCGCGGACACCGCACGATGTCGGGACCAAACCGCAGGACAGAACAGAACAGGGAAAACCGCAACCCGCCATATAATTTTCTCTCCGCTACACATCTAACTATCTACCCTCTGTTGGTCTCTCAAGCTGCTTTGAAAGCAGTTCGGGAACAATCGGTTACCTCAGCGACAGGACGATTCCTCATAAATAGACTCGGTAAAAGTTAGTTAGTGGCCCTGAGGGCTGTCGATCCAAAGCTCAGCTTTGCCGCTGAAGTAATTCGCGTCGTCGGCTCCGTAGTTATTAGTATCGGGGAATAATATTAGTCGCAGCTCGTTTATCAGAGTAGTGGTCGAAGCAAACAGGTCAGCGGTTAAGTGATCCTGAACGCGTGTGACGTACGGTGTCCTTGGCCTACTCGGCGTGCTCACCGGTATGATAACGACAACCCCCTGTTTAATTGATTCCACCTGTATAATGAGTATGTAGGTGCGTGATCGTATAAATATTCGCAATGTGTATATGATTTATTTTTGCTTGGCATGTATACCTAAATACATATGGCACCCCTTTCTATCAGGGGCTGTATGTGTGTGACAAAGACATAGGGCGTGCTAAACAACGGTTTACTATAGATTGGTGTTTTTACTTTGACGAAAGCAGCATTTTTTTTCAAGAATATTGGTAAGCGTTATAATGTACATTGTGCATTTAAAAAAATGTTGTGGCACACTTCCGACCTAAAAACAAAATACTAATACAAATAAACCACGTAAGCTTGTCCCGCGGGGCTAAAGACAATACTTTGCTAGATTATCTCAGATTCTACTTGTTATGTTTTACATTTTGGGACACTTTAGCTTCATTAAGCTAACCCCTATTATGCAAACGTATCTCCAAACGACAGAACGGTCAAATAGCATATTTTTCATTCATATATGAATTTAAATTGATGTTTTTCGAGGTTTTATATCATACCCAGTCTTACACTCCGCGGCCGTTGTACCGGACCGGGCCATCAGCCGAAGGCGCTTTGCAAGAAACTCCTTGAGTGTCGCGTCGCTCTCGGCTCGAGTGCATTCAACCGTGTAGTGAATTCCACCCTTGTTTTTGTGTATTTCCATATACGAAGCTCCTCTCAGCTTCAAGGCGAATTCATGAACGCGATCGCCACTCCAGATTGGGTGCGTGTGACCATCAACGAAGCCTAGAATTGATGTGTTATCCTTACACAACATGTACACTTAGGTGCATGCTATGTAAGCTCCCTCTCTCTATGTATATATATATATATATATATGGCGCGCAAGTTCGTTCCGATTTAGCTGACACACCTGGTGTATATATATGCATGTATAATGTTGCTTATATATATATATATATATATATATATATATATATATATTGTAGCTTCAAGCAAATTAGAGAGTTTTACGTCATATACATAAGCAAAAGGAGAACACAAACTTGCCCATACGTTTGTAGGAAGTACGTTATTTTTTTCAGGATGCATTGTGTATAGATAACTAAAAAGTTTAGGTACATCTTTGTACATACATATTTATAGACAATCATTACGTAGGTTTATAGGTATAGATATACGAGGCAGATGTATAAGGTAAACACTTAACTAGGACGCTTGAACCAATATATCTTGCAGAAAGCATAAGCTGAGATAGAAGGTGCACAGGTACACTGAGGAACTAACCTGGCATCAGGGAACCCTTCTGAGCGTCCACAACCTTTTCGAATTCCTCAAGCGAGAATTTTTTTGTCACTTCGGCGGTCGAGCCCATCTCAAGAATATTTCCATCACTGAAACATGCGTTGTTTAGACACGGTAAGAGTCTTAGGATAGTAAGTAATGTGTACATTGCTCCGCTTACGTGAATTTCATATTTTCTTCTATATTGCGGTCGTGATAGATTTACTTCAAAGTAGTGCAACGAATAATAATAATAATAATAATAATAATAATAATAATAATAATAATAATAATAATATTTATTATTATTATTTTAAAAGTTGGAAAAAATATAAAGATAACTGAACATATGCTAACGGTAAAATAATTGTTATTATTATTATTTTAAAAGTTGGAAAAAATATAAAGATTACTGAACATATGCTGACGGTACAGCCAACACGTCGTAGCTGTGAACAATTACTATTAAAGATGTAATATATATAGTATTTTTAAAACAAACATTTTCTATAAAAGGTAAGTTGTTTTTGCTAGAAGACGCAGCGTTGAACGTAAAATCAGTTGCGTAAAATCAGCTACCTAACGGGCCCTGTAAAAAGCCATTTTATACAACGTCACGGACGGAAGATAAAGGAATTACGGAGATAAATACAAAGAAAGTTAAATCGTAGCACAAAACGCAAGTAATACAGACGTTTTGTAGTAATGAAAATTCAAATGAGACAGGATACTAGCAAGACAGAAAGAAATAAAAGACACAAATCAACATACTACTGTTGTATATATATATATATATATATATATATATACTGTAACTTCAAAATGAAATAAAACCATATTATACATATATATATATATATATATATATATATATTCATGACACAAATTGTATCTTCCTTTTCTTCATCAGGATTTCTATGTCGATATTCTGTTCGATGTCGGATATTCTAACCAATTGATCAGCAAGTCGCTGCTTTAAAGGAAAGTAAGACAACGATTTGACGAGTGAGCCTTAAAACCGTTTAGCTACTAACAATCTACTAACTACTCCAGTCAGTTAGTTACGACGAAATGAACGAAAAAAAATAACATACGCGTCCGTGGCGAGCGCCAGCGAGTCTTCGTCGTTCCGGGGCCGCAGAACAGCGATGTTGGCCATGTCCTTGCCGGACAAGTACAGCTGCCCGTTGTTGACTACTTGAACGATTTCTGAACAGTTGAAGACGAGCAGTCGCTTCAGCTTTGTACTGCTGGTTACCCGCGACGCTGACGACATCGTGATGTGTGATGACTACCTGTACAGTGATGCCCAATAGCCAACACGAAAGAACCGAGAAGAGACCGTTACGTTACGACGGGCCCATCCGAGGTGCGAGACATGTTAGCAGTTCAAGTCAAGCATAACGGTGTATGCGTGCAGTCACCAAGACACTTGTCGAGCCACTTCATGCAGTACACAAGTGACAATTACTCTAAAGTAACTCGCGAAAATGCAACACTCTAAAGAGACTATGCAACTAGTATTGTAATGAATATTGTACTTGTACACTCAATCATTTAAGGATACATATTCATTGTATCTTAAGCACAGCTGTGCGGCTTCTAGCAACCTAAACCGTTTAACTCGAATAAAGTTAAACGAGACTTTAAACGTTAGCAAAATGACAGGCGACGATTGATCACTGAGGACTTAGTGAGAGTCATACGAAACACGTATGATCGAAACACCTGCTTTATGCTTGCCACCTATGTTTATTATTATATGAAAATAATATTCGTCTGTAACTCATATGATAGAATCGCCGGTTGTCTCCGTCATTACATTTCATAGACGAATATGTATATATATATATACCTCCAGACAGAGTCTGTCGCTGAATGTGCAACGGGGCAATGCTGCCTCGGTCCGGGGCACCCTCCAAAAATGGCTGGTCCCTACATTAGGCTCCCCGTAATGGTGCACACGTTAGCAGGGATTCAAATGTCATGTTCCGACCGTGCATGATTGATTACGTTGAATGAATGAAGTATGTATCATGAAATGACACAAGTGCATTGCAGCGGGCGGGAGCTTTTTTGAAAAGAACGAAAACGCTTTAAAAAATTAGATACATTATATTTGTTATAAATATACATCGAACGTTTCGATCCGTTCTCGTATATATATATATATTTCCAAGCCCTATACTAAAGACAATACAATGAACTAGGCACACGGCTGTTGTCACTTGAGATGACGTGCTGAAGGACGTAAGCACGGCAAAAATGGCAGTTTGACTCAAGAGCCCCGAAAGGTCCTGGAGCCTAGACAGAGTAGGCTGTCCTGGAACTTGGACCCTAATTAAAAAAAACACGTGGGGTGACCTACATCGCATGGCCTGACGAATCTCGATAGCTTCCAAACGTAGGGCCTAGAATTGGCGCTACTTGCATACCCTATGACGGACAAGAGCGATATTGTAAATCACGCGCTCGAGCATTGCACATTCGGAAGGGGTTGCATGTTCTGGCAGAAAAATGGTATATATGAAACAAAAATTAAGGTGTCGTCTCCAGCATATATATATATATATATATATATGCAAATATACTGATATATTATGATTGCTTTAGTCCGAAAGTTTTGTTGGTCAGGGCTTTCCACGCTCTTGAGTAGATCTTGATAAAAGCAAACGTGTGTTGTCTTATATATATATATATATATATATATATATATATATATATATATATATATATATATATATATATATATATATATATATATATAATTAAAAAGCGAGAGAGAGACCATGAAAAATTTGAAACTTGCTGCTGGTCACCATTGATGTATACGCGTGGTGTATACGACACATTTACTATGCTACACAGCATAATCTTCTTAACGTGACGACCGGCATTGGCAAATGTTGGGGTCTGGCTGTCACCGTGATCTTGTGCGAGTTACCTTGTCATGGACAATTAATTTTTCATTGCCGATAATAACGTTTTTCAGGATGCCTTTTGTCTTTATCAGGAAAAGGATTGCAGAATGAGCCTAAAAAGCACCTATTTCTCGGCACGTTTTTTGTTGCCAAGACGTGCAGCTGTGTTTGGGCGGAGCTGTGAGGAATCTCGTTTGTTCGTTGAGTGCAGGGGCGTGAATCCAGATAAAACCACGCGTGATAATTTTGGTAAATAGTGTCCTGGCTTGCAGTACCTCTCTGATCTTCGGAACTGCAAGATTTGGTGAAACCTTTGAAGCGAAAAGCCGAATTGCTTCGGGCAATGCAACAATTCACTAATCAGGTGGTGATGCATTCACTATGCAAAGTCCTATGAATATTGAGTTAAAAGTAGAACTCAGACAGAAATTCGCTTGAGTCATTTACTACATCAGAATCACTAGTGTGGTGGTAGGAGGCTCGAATTGATGTGGAGGAGGCCTAAGAGCATCTCATAGGGAAGCATGGATGTCTGAAGCGGGCGAACAACCCGACTAGCTCAAGCGGGGTCTAGGGAAGATGAGATTATCTATAGGGAGAGAAAGGCTCGGGTAGATTGGTGCAGGCAGGATAGTCAAGACGGTAAGGCAAGAAACAAGGGAAAAATAAAATAAAATAGGCAATACGAAGGCGGAAGTAATATCGGAGCTTATAAAGGGGAAGTAGCCGAGTCAGGTAGTCCGCCATTTTAAGACTACGGCCGTGATCCTGACGGCTCAGAGAGAGAGAGAGAGGTACTAGTCGTGATGACAACGAAGAGGCCGGTTACGAACCGAGTGGCCTTACATGAGCTGTCTTATCAGTTCCCTCTCGATTGGGGCAGTTGCTGGAAAGAACGTGGCGGCTTTTAGCCCCCCTCGAGAATCCACAGAAATGCAGGCAGGCTGCCGAACAGAAAGGCGAAGCAAAAGCCGGTCTTGGTCTTGTGAGAGATGGACCCCATGATGAACGAGACGGAGCGCGTTGAAAGCGGTTCTAATTCCGCCGGCTGCTAACTAAAGCAATTGGGTTAAACCTAGGCAGGGCCTGCGCACTGGCCAGACTCACGGAAAACTGCCCCGATTACTTCGCCGGAGGATTAGAAGTTTATACAATGGCCGGAACGAAACAGAAAGCGCAATATTGATCCGCGTGCTTCAGATAAACCTCGGTCTGAAACTTGTCACCATACAAGAGTCTCGAGGAATTTGAAGACTTCTTATCTGGGCTAGAACAAAGTACTAGGGGCAAATAATAATAATAATAATTCCTCTGTAATAGGGAGGAATTTTCCAGCCGCGAGCGTGGCATGGGGCAGTTGGATAACCTCGGTGAGTGCGTGCGTACTCCAGCAATGGATGCCGGAGATGACTCTGGCTGTTCAACGGCTCAACGACCGGAATGTACCAGCGTTCACTAGGGCATAGAGGCGTCCTGCATAGATATCACAATCGCTGACGAGGCCGCCCTCCCAGAGCTCAAGACCGGGGAGGTGGAGAGCGACAAAAACGATAAGTGACCATTAAGACGTTTATTGTACTTTGGCTTCACCCTCCGGAGACCACGGGGCTAGGGCGCTCCGATTAAGCTGACGGTGACAGATGAGACGCCTGAACGATGACGAAGCAAAAAAAAGGGGCGCCTTTGCTTGTGAGCCAAGCGCTGACCATCAGAAGATAATCGAGCTCTTAAAAGGGACGGCGCGGCAGCGGGACCACCATAGGCCAACGGAAGCAGATATTAGTGGAACCAAGGCATTGAGGAGGCTCGGAAGGCATGCGTGCGTGCCAACCGGATACATATCCTCGCCCCCTGCTTGTCAGGAGTTTCTAGATAAACAGGCTACACCTAAGGGGTCATCAAACTCTTTAACAAATTAAATCTCTAATGGAACGTGGAGAAGAAATGCCTTGCCTCGGAGTGAGAGTAATACAATGATATTTTTTTTTAATTAAAGGAATGACGTGGTTCTCCGGAAATAGCTTATAAACAAAGAAAATGTGCGGATACGACCGATTGAGTTTGTGCGGAGAAAGAGAAATGTGCGGATACGAGAGAACCGAGATATTTCAATGGAGGAAAGTTTCCAAAAGTTGCGTTGTCTCATGTTTTCGATGCTAAATAATGTAAAAACGTACACGGCGTACATATGGTCACTGCCATTATTTCGCTCACGACATCGAACACAGCACATTTTTGCGAATTCTACTCAATACGATTATTTCACTTCCGCCAGCCAACACTGGATTTTTCTTTCGACCACGCTGATGTGTTCAGTTTCTTCCGTCTATCGCATTCGTACATTTCTCAAGTATACGAATGCGAGAGAACGGAGACCCCCATGTTTGGGACAGTCACATCGATACAACATATTTTGGCAAATTCACTCTCACTCCTAAACAGGACATAGATGCGCTTCCTTCCCACTTTGTCGCATTTTGTTAGTGGTTTGACGACCCCCTCACGTATGGGGCATTCATGCGGAGACGCACACACACACACAGATATCAATATCACTTATCGATGTCGTTTTTGCCAGACAAGCCGGCTGACATGTATGCACGATGTTTGAAGTACACCTACCGATCGCTTTTTGCACAGAGAGAATTTCGATGGCAGTTGACACGGTGACTCTCTCGATGAAGTGCGATGGGATGAAGAAAAAGTGACGGGAATACTCGTGACAATGCAGATGCAGCTATCCCTTTCACAAGTCCAACGGCAGGATAAGTAGCCAATTACACGAAGCAGCAGTTGCTTGAACAAAGCAAAGCGGTGTTCTATTTCTCTCCTTGGCGCTGTCTTGGTAACGTCGTCCTTTTCCTAGCGCGTTCCTCGCACAAGTCAACGTCCGTCGAACGGCGGCCGCGTGGCGTGGTATTCGTTTCGCGCTCCGTGGCGATGATGTAGAACAACAACACTTGTCTGGTTGTTTAATGGTTCTCATCCTCCTCCACTGCTCCAGCGTCCGCCGCGGTTGTTATTGCAACTGTTGTTGTTGTTGTTGTTGCTGCTGCTGTTGTTGTTGTTGCCGCTGTTGGTAACGCTGCTACTGCTGTTAGCGAGGCCGGCGCCCGCCCCCCGGGACTACCACAGCAGTTGTCGGCGGTGTTGCCGACATCCATGCTGCTACGGTGACTACTTTTGGCGGTGCTGTGGCTGTTTTAGCTACCATCACTCCATCGGTCGCCATTCGTACTGCAAAATCCGTCGTCTCTGTGGAGCCTACCCCTTGCCTTGTCGTTCTTGTTTTCTGGCGCTTCTCTACCGTGCCTCTGCCGAGTCGGGCACCTATTGGTCGAATCCTGAAAACGTCTGCGTTTTCTTTTTAATCTACTTGTATTCTTCTTATCTTCTTCTATTCTCATGGGACGGGCGATATTTTTCTTTTTTGTCACTACTTTCCCTCCTCTTCTTCTCTAGTTTGCTTATTCTTGTGTGCGCGCACTGTGGTGTATGTAGATTAGTAGTAGATTAGCGTAGATCTTTCTGGGTGTACATGAGCAGCGCTCCTGAAGCGGCTACCGTTCGGTGGCGCTATTTCAAATATTAGTTAGCAATTAATCGTGTAGCAATGCACACGCATTATATATATATATATATATATATATATATATATATATATATATATATATATATATATATATATATATATAAATTGAATGTTGCAACAACGCATAATTGAAGTTTAAATCATTTATAGTGTAGTAGTTGTACTATCCTTTAATAGACTGCACTTAGGAAGAGTTGCAAGGTTCTACCGTAGGAGACAAGGTATACGAATTTAAGTATGTCGGCTAGCATTTAATTGATATGTGGCAGGTTGCTTAAGGCCATACGTTACAAGGCTATCGTCACCATAACAACCTGCTAAGGCAGCTCATTCATTGCCGTATATTAGCGTCAACTGCAGATGGATCGCGGCGGCTGTTGAACCCGTACCTCGGTTGTCGCACCAGTTATATTTCTAGGATAGACAAGCTAAGATACGACAGATTGCATTGAATAGTATATATATATATATATATATATATATTGTCGCTCGCTGTTTGAATGTTCCTTCTATCACCTATAGCATCATGCTTGTTTGTCAAAACTCTCAACGAATCACGTTACCAGGTGACCAGGTAGCACCACCGGACAACTCATATGCTCTACCCAGATTTGCGTAACGTGTGCAAACACGGAGACACTCGCAGCATACGCTGTCGCTTTTATGATTGTCGAAAGTCAGATAAGAAGGCAACAGTGTGGCTTGGCAGCCTAGTCGTTTGTGGCGGAAAGAATGACGAATGAAGAATAAATAAAGTGACACGACCAATGTCACGGTGATCCCTATGAATCATATCTGGCTGGTGAACACAATCTGGAAAGATGGTGACTTTTCGTCGTTTAAAAATGATATGAATTACGATCCACAGTTCAATACGAAACTGCCCAGAACTTACTTAACTGCGTTATGGTTGGATTGGTGATTCTCCTAAGGGAATTCGCGTGCGTTTGCGTTATCATGAGAAGTGTATCGCGGCGCATCTAATATTACTTTGATTTGACGTAATTCTACTGTCGATTTTTCTAACATAGATTTTTCTTTTGTACACATGACTATAACAGAGTCACTACATATAGCACTTTTTTTTGTCTTCGTTCGAAAATTTTATGAACGCTAGACTTTGCTTATGAGTAGCCGGTACTGCGACGAAGCCATGTTAAGAACCTAACCGCAGTTTTCATATATACCGTTCAGCTGCCATTGTCACTCGTGTGCAGCAACCAGTTGTTGATGTTAAGGCTAATAATGATTGTGTTGTACGGCAAATATTAGATGTCTTGTGAGCAAAGACCTAACTGAGCTATCGCCTAAGCCAAAAACTTTAAATTAGTAGTCAAATGCTCTAGGCTGCTTTTAACTTGGCTCTCACTTCCAACTGATCGTAAGAGTTCATCTAATAAATGCTTAACTTACCCATGTAAACAAAATATTTTTTATGACACAATTAAAATCAAACGTTAAGCCAATATGTCGATGTTCTAATGGCTATAAAAGTCAATTTGCCTCTTGCAACTGAAGCAGTTCCCAGCTATATTCGTACCTTAAATATAACTTTGTGCCCCTAAATGTGGTGATTTTTTGGGGTTACAGTGCGCTTCTTTTTTACCATGCGATAGCGTTGAAGCAAGAGGTAGCCAACCCCATGAAAAGATAGGTGAACACAGCAATATGTGACATTATTCCAGTGAAGAACTCCGGCCAGGACGACGCCAGTCCTGCTCTGTGTAATTCAAAGAAGCCTGTGTTGATTGTGGAGGACAACACTGACAAGTTTGTAGCAGCAGTAGACGTGCTGGCGAAAAAAAGGCATTCATCATGCCCGCGGTTTGAGATTAATGTCCTGTCCGCGTTCCCCTATTCGAAACAGACAGCAAGGTGGCGAACAATAATCCTGCTAATAAAGCGGCATAGAAGTACTCTTACAATCACGCAACGTCAAAGTGTCAAAAGCAGTTGCTACCGCTAGAAATGGGCGGTCAAAAAGAAGGGGGTTGTCAATAAGTGGCGTGAGAGGTGTTGAGGGTAATGCCAGAACTGTAAAACTTTTTTTGGACGTGAAGGTTGGCACGGACGGATTGGGGAGCACCGCTGATCGGAGGCACTGACGGAAGGATTCTCTCGAAATAACAAGAGTCTCTCTCTTTACACCGCAACAGGCGACCACCCAGGCCAAATCTAGGGGTATGCATACCCTCGTGCTGTTCAATTGGAAAGTGGGTGACCTGGTCATTCGACCTGCCAGGACCTTATGCCGTTCACTGCCCGACAAAAAGTCGTCGGCCTAGGCCGTGCTAGTTGAGGGGTTTAGGTGTCTTAGCTGGACAAGACCTGGTATGTTCAAACGCAGCCTTTCACGAGGAGTACGAGTTGTGGCCCTGCCGATTCTGCCTGCAGAGGTGTGCTAAGTACCATGCAATGGAATGCACAGCGCTAGACCAAAAATCGTTGCACTACTTCTCTCGCCGAAAGCGCGATGACGATAAAGCATTATGAAGAAACATTTTTGAACTGTATATTATACTCACTCTGAGTGAAATAAACAGAATTGAAAAAATGAAGGCATTGAAATCGTCAGAAATTAACAATGTATCCACTTTGGCGCAAGGTACATTCAGATGTGTTCTATACCCAGCCCGCTACAAAAAACTTCCTAACCAGCACGCGGTTATACAGAAATAACCTCAAATGCACTTGCATCACCAAAAATGTGGGGCATTTCTAGGATGACGCGATTCGCTACAGGGTTGAATCACACCGAATCTCGGCTCCATCAGTAGGATGCTGGCTCGGTCTTTCTTCTATTTACTTGTGTGGACCAGAAATATAACGAAAATTATTTTGACATGACACACCCGTTAAGCTGCTGAAAAACCTCTCAGGCATTCTGAACTCAATTGCGCAAATAGGGCATCTTCAGGAGAACGGGAATAACCCCACCTAGGACCTAACCTAAGGCCGTGGATTAATTCGTGCGTCTCACACACTTGTGAAGCGTGTCCTGGACGATGGTTGAGGGGCACACGGTACAAATTTGGCCTCAAAAGTGACGCTCTTTTGTATAGCAGCTTAAATATTCTGCCTCACAGTAACGTAGGTGGCATTTGTGTGTCTCATTAATTGATGAGTAATAGACTCGAATTGAATGCGCAAACATCACACGCCTGTTGACAGTATGAAGGATGATCAAATAGTACCACAGCGATACCGCCATCGTTACGGGTGTCTAGGCAGACAAGTCTTTGTATTGCGCTTGGCCTAAAAGACCTACCACTTCTGCATATCCGTTGACCCCGAAGGGCTCCTGACTAGTGTTGCAGGCTTGTCGCTCTGCCTAATATTAATGGATTAGACCACACACAGTTCGGGCTGACCCTCAGCCAACATTTAACGTACACGGGACTGTTTTCGCATTTGCTTCGTACGACGGGCTTCGTAAATACAAATCGAACCCGTGCTGAACCTATGTGTCTCCTCCTGTCACGAGGCACACGCGAATGCACCCACCACGCCACGGGGCTCGACTCGACTGGCCATACGCATACTGCGCGATTATAGTGTCTACAGATGCCAATCTATAAAATAATTATACCCAAAAATCCATCATGTTGACAGAAGTGTTTTCACGATGATGGAGAAGCTCACTTTGCGGCCTTACCGGGAAGCGATATGCGTAAGCAATTTATTCTGAGGCTAGTGCTGTCTTAAGTCAAAAATGGTGACGGTAATGTTCGTTTTTGCTAACTTTAGCCTTGCTTTTTGAGCGGGACATGCCACTTTGTCGTCGATTCCTGCTGCGAGCGATCAGGTAAGCGAAGAACAGAAAAATCGTTAATAAAAGTCTCAAAACCGCCATCGTCGTAAATTACAAACAGAATATCAACTAAATGAGGATACAACATTAGCACGGAAAGTGCGAACAACGCTTAAGCATCCACAGCAGCAAGACCAATAATAAGCATAGCTGCAAAGCTATGACAGCAACCACCGAATAATAATGATAATAATGATAATAAAAATAATAATAATAATAATAATAATAATAATAATAATAATAATAATAATAATAATAATAATAATAATAATAATAATAATAATAATAATAATAATAATAATAATAATAATAATAATAATAATAATAATCTCGCGGATGAAGTCGACTAAACTGAGTAACGCTAACAAATTGAAGCGCATCCTTGTCTGCACTATTTCCTTTAAGCGCCACCGCCAGGGTTCGTTATTGGGTCTTTGGTAACCTGCGACGAAAAATGGGTCTTCTACAAGAACGTAAGCAGAAAACAAATCTAATTCAAAGGCACACACAGTGGGGATGGTAATGCACTATCTCATTTTATTGAGACATCTGTGCTCCCCTTTTTTTTGGTCATGGTCGAATTTTAATCCACTCCGGTATTCACCCTGTTTAAATTGGGAAACCTGAAAACCAATTTGGGGTGGCCGGCCTGGGTCTCGAATTCAGGCCTCCTAAATGCAAGGCAAAGGTTTTTGCCACTAAACCATCTTGCTCGGTAACCAGAGTCAACACAAGTGCAACGTCCATAATACTGCTGTTATGCTGCGTTGCTGCTTGGACATCAGAGGCATTCTTAAACTTCTGAGAGTCAGTCACTTAGCACGGGTTTCTGTTCCCAAGAACTACAACAAGTGTAAAAAAATTGACTCAAACAACGAACATGTTCCCCGGTTGTGTCCGCAACTCGTGAACATAAAGGGGTCATCTTTCACCGTAGCAAAAAAAAAAAAACTTAAGTCGTTCGAAGTCATCCGAAATGATGTACAACACTTCTTTGTCTCCAGGAAACAAGGCTTTTGCAAAAAAGGGACCGAAGAGCTAAATGAACGTTGGCAAGACGGCGAAGAGGGAGAGACTATATTGATGATAAAATATACCCGCATGTTCGTGCAAATTCGCGTGTTCGGTTAGAACTTTTGAATAGGCCCAATAACAACAGCAGCAGCAAAATATAGCCTAACACGTAGGAAAAAACCATACCAACAACAATCCTAAAAACAACGTCACAAATAGCAGTGCGTAAGACGTCAGAGGGGTTTTGACGATATATATATATATATATATATATATATATATATTCCAGTTGGGTATAGGGCAACGTGTATAAGTGCAACAAACACTCGCATACATGCATGAGACATTCACGTGTGTATTAAATGTGATACACGTGACATTCTATTGTATAATAGCGGAGAGTCGTCGCCCAGAATATCATTGTTTGCGTTACGCAGCGGCAATGGTAGTATATGTTTGTGGCGGCACATCTACAAGTCATGTACGGCCGGTTAAAGCAAAGTCGTCCGCAGGGACAAATCAAAGGAATGCCGTTGCCAGAAAAATTACAATGTATGTATATATATATATATATATATATATATATATATATATATATATATATATGAAAGGAGGGAGAGACGAAGAGCGTGATAGACAGCAGTATCACGTTTTCGTAACAAGAAACTAATAGATGGAGACCACATTCAAAAAATCAGGCTTGGAACCTTTATGAAGGAAGTTACGACACCCTTTAAACACCTAAGACCGGGTTAGACTATCACCTGCAAGGAAAAGAAGAAAATATTAAATTTAAAAGAATTTACTTTGGCGTTGAGTCCCGGAATACCCACACATGGTTCCGCGTGGCTGATTGTAACTTTTTGCGATGTATATATATATATATATATATATATATATATACATATATAGCAAGGACGCGTTTCAAAAATGTATATAGAGTTTTTTTTTATAAAAATAAATAACTATTCTATTATTTATAGCGGCCTATTTTCGGCCAACCCAAAATATGCGTGCATCTGATATTCTGATTGCTGCAGCTGTCACGTTTACAGAGAAGCGTGTCTTCGCTGAGAAAATTGGATAGTTGTCTCCAGTTGCTAGAGAGCTTCATTGACATCTGCATGATTAACTGACTTTGCTGCGAAATTGGCAAACAACAAACTAAATCACTGCATAACTTGTATGTGTTTGACATTCGGTGCTACTTTGTTTGCCGTAGCACCAAGCCACGCCATCGTCGCCGGCTGTCAGCGTGGTTATCACTGTAACGCACTGTGAGCATATCGCAGGCGTTCTTTGCGCACACATACATAAATGATTATGCATTTGTTAATTGCTAATTTGTTTTAATAGTTGGACGTGGTTATTCTGATATACAGTTGATTGTGGTCTTTTAGCATTCGCCAAGTGTGTTGTCGTCATTTGTAGACGTATCTTTGCTGTGCGCGCATGTTTCACCTTTGATTTTAGGATATATTCCGTAAATAATAAGCAGACAAAATGCATAACTTTTGTAAACAGCAGTGCAGAAACATCGGACATACACTTTACTTAGTATGTGGCAAACAAGATCAATGGTCTCAAAACGAGTGTTGTTGTTGTCCTCCCGCCTGGTTATCCCACAATGAAGTTAGTAAACGTTGTAGAGTTATAAAAGTGATAATGCATGTTTACCGAATTTCAACTGTCGAAATAAATGAGGGCGATCGTTGGCGGTAAGCTAGCGCTAACAAGTTTAAAGCCGCAAATTCACAGCTTATTGTTCATGTGGCGATTCTGTTTTTGTGTAGTTACCGTATGGCTTATTGTTGGAGTCCGATGCTAGTGACATCATTACATGCGTGGGGGTGTGTACTGCTCTGCCTAGTATTGTGCGCTTTGGAATGTTATCGAGTCAATCGTCGTGAAGGCACGTACATCCGGGAGTCGTCGTGACCTCACAGGACGAAGTAGTGTAAAAAACTAACTTCTTCTCTGGGATTTGAATGCGGAGACTGGCGCATAAAGCCCCTTTCTCTACCCCGTCACATTCTTCTTCTCATCAATTTATTTTACGCCAACATTCTTTTTGCGCGTTGAGTTCTTCACAGGTGGCGGCCTTACCCAGTCTTCAAACTCCAGAGAATTGCGTTTGCCATGAGCGCCGTCTCCGCGCCGACATTTCGGTACGCTATGGCTGCCATCACCTCGACCCTCTCACCTCGGCGCAGGCGTTTCCCACATGCAGCTGTACTTAGCGCCTTCACAGGCCATGTCTGAGCCATTTATAGAGTGGTCCATGTGGCCATGAAGGACAAGATTGATGCCACCGTCTTAAATACCGAGGCGCGTACTTACCAGTAAGTGCGTGAATGAGTACGCACGTGAAAAAGTTTCGCCGACCACTGACCGTGAAACATCGCCGTATATTATGTTTCATAAGATCATAAAAGGAGGCAAATGATACTGACCTGGGGCATACCTACAGTCATGTTGAAGGTATAGGTCTGAATCGTTTAGTCATGCAGGTAGCCTGGGTTAATTTTACCTGAGCTGGTGTTCTACCACTAGAATGAGTGCGCGGAAGTTGAGACACCTGCCTCTAGGTCATCTCATTTTTTCAACGTTTGACAAATTTTCACGCTGATGCTTTTGGCTCGCAGATCGCGCCCACAGGAAAAAAAACACTGTTTGCTTGTGAAGGGTTTCTAGTATGATCTTCCACGGAAGGCTGTTATATGAATGTTTACATGTCAAGTGGGATTGCTAGGTAAAAATGTTGCAACAGAGACCTACAAAAGAGCTCGGCTTCCGACTGGCCACCCGCAAATACGTCGAAGATAAAGAGCCTTATTTGGAAGCCTCTCCGGGTATTGGAGAAAGAATTGTTGTTCTTTACAGAGTCCCCAATTAATTTTTTTTTAAATTGGCTCAAAGCCTTTGGCCAGGAACCAACAGAAATGTGTGCAGTGATATCAGTTTTGGGTTTTCTGGATTAGGTTTCTGCGGTTTTCATGCAGTCGGGAAGAGCCAATCTATCTTTGTCGCCGCAGAGACCACAGGTTTCCGCTTGGATGCAAGGACAGGGTGTCCGGTCCGGGCCCGGGGCTTTACATTGCCTTATCAACCTGAGGTGTAAAAGCATAATTTGCATTAGCAGTGCGCGGTCGATATGCTGCACGTGTTTTCTAAAGATGCTCTGACCTGTGTCAAATTGAATCAGCGTGGGGGAGAGTATCATGCCGACCCGCTTGTCGAATCACCCCTTCAATCTGGCATGATGGAGCAGGTTCAAAAACCCGATTGGCGAGCCAGTGGTGCAGCATGCTTATTGCATTATAACTATCACCAACTACGGCCTGTGGGATTTGAAGTATCCATTGAAACCCTGAGTATTGTACGACCAATCTCACATATGAGATATCTTTCTAGAAACCCTATTATTTCGAGGTATCACTTGCGAGGCCGTGCTGTCATTTGGAGACCCCACGATGGAACCAATTTTCCGGTAGGCGTGTGGCTCCCGAAAGCTCGCCTTAAAGGAAAAGTCTATTCAGTTGACACATAATTTGCTGTTTGTTGTTTGGTTGTTCATAATTCCCGTTTCGGGTTGCGCATACATGCTACGTTGCTCCAGCGCCGACCTGCGTACCGTCGCGCTGAGCGTACTCTCTATAATTCAGCCGTCAACATAATATTACAAGACTGACTATAATCTGCTGGCAAGGAGTTAGTATTTTCCTGCAAAAGCGGACCGAATACAGCTCCAGCATCTAGCAACTATTGAAGTTATCTGCTAGGAAGTTTTAAAATGCAAGAAATTTATATTAAGGCCGATTTTGAACTACTCGACAGTGTCACGAAGCAATCTGGCCGAAATCACATCAACATCTTTCGGAGATTGCCAAGTGGAATCTAGTCTTCCATTTTTTTTCTTTTTTTTAGTGCAAATCGTATTGTCCCGGTGCGTGTCTTAATAACGTTTAGAATTCTGAGCAATTGTCTCAAATTGTCAAACTGTCTTAATATCGTTTAGAATTTTGAGCGGGCCCACCTTAGATTAAACGCTGCTACGTCGCTGCAAGCTAACTGCTTTGTCGCCATTACATTTGTTTAATATTTTATTATATGTCAAGGCGGCCTGAATAGTTTCTATACATGTGATGAAAAGTTGTTGACGAAGTGGTGCGAATTACCAAATCTAGGGACGATTGTGAACAGCTAGAGGGCAACACCAATCACTGTTCCATTTCCTTACTATAAGCACAGTATACCGAGCAATATATAAAACTGTTCGCGACTATGTCTTTTTTTTAATTCTAGACCATCATCCTACGTCCCCGACGGGCTTGGAACTTAACCTAAGGCATATCTTCAATGCACCGAGGGCCGGACATGTTAAAATATCTAGGGTTTCCCTATCAGTCCTTGTGGCAGTATGGCTGCTGACTCTCAACGGCATGATCTATCATGTATTCTCAATGAGCATCGCTCAAAGAAAATCCGATCAACAACAGGGATCGAACCGGCGACACCTGGGTAGATGACAACCATAACTAGCGCCATAATTAGTCTCCTAGACCACGTTGCCACTCGCGACTGTGTCTACAGTATGCGGGTGACACTTCATATCGTGACAGTGTACTAACTCCCGCTGGGTCTTCTTCTGGTACGAAGACACAACAGGACACCTGTGAATGGATCCCTCCTGCTGGGCCTTTGGAAGCCCAACGGCTTCGCCCAACGAGCAGAGAAATAATAATAGTAATATTATTTTATTTAGTTGTATTAACTTTATTGTTATTATTAGTGACAAAATCGTCGAGAAAAGAGCGCTAAATGGCTGCAGCCGGCCATAGTATCACCGAGGTTACTCGTACGGCCGAGTGATGGCCTACAGACAGCTAAATAAAGTTTGTTCCTATGACAGATTACTATTCAGCACATATTGAGAACGTATATAACATTGACACTTCAACCGGTGTCAGCTGTTTCCAGCGTGGTATTCGACAGATTGATACTTTTCTCATCTAAATGATGCCTTATAAAAATCTCACATAAAAATGATGTCGCTATATACACCGCTACTAGAATACTACGACCTCTACCTCCAAAAAAGCTGCGTACGACACGTTGCGTCTTCACAGTCTCTACAATCATAGATGCAAGAAAAACAGCAATCGAGATGAAGCCATTGTATGTGCTGGGTACGCGTAGCAAAGCCAAATCCGTTTAGATTGTTCGACGGTAGCGCATACAAACGACCTCTCGTCCTCCGCCATTACGACCCGCTGCTCGTGGCATGACCTAGATGATTCAATCTACACCATTTTGCTATGCATTTTTATTTACGTACTGATATGTTACTGCCGTTGCTGTTGTGATTCTTGTCATTGCTGTTGTTGTTGTTATTCGATTAAGGCCGGCGTTCGGCCCCCGTCAGGGTTCACTACAGAAAACAGGGCAAAACAGACAAACGGAGATAGCTTCGCGCAGCATACGGCGTGCATTTCTGCGACAATTACGTTACCTCATTGCCTCATTACTACTGCTCGGAGCAGAACTATATATATATATATATATATATATATATATATATAAATGTGTGTGTGGTTCTCTTAAATGTATATAAGACTATATAGTTTTGTTCCGGGTTAGTAGTAATGAGGCAATAAAATAACGTAATCGACCCAGAAATGCACGCCGTGTACAGCTCGAACTTCCTTTCGTTTGTCGGCCGGTATTCTGAAGTGAACCCCGACGGAGGCCGAACGCCGGCCTTAATTAAAAACAAAAACAGCAGCAACAACAAAAATTACAACAGCAACAAAAATTACAACAGCAACAACAATAGCATGTCAGTACGCAAACAGTAAATACATCGCAAAATGGTGTAGATCGAATCATCAAGGTCATGCCAAGGTCAGCGTGTCGTAACGGCGGTGGCGAGAAGTGGTTCATACGAGCTTACGCTGAACAGTCCAAAAGGGGCTATTTATATATATATATATATATATATATATATATAGTCGCGGGCTTTTAACATATGCATTACCTAATAATAGAAACTGGCAACTTCATCTAACAATACCAATCATTCTTCACTTCAGCACGATTTCTAGAGACTTACTTCAGCGGAAAGTGGAGCAGAAAATGTTAAAGTTATTGCCAATAGTTTGGCAAAGTTACAGGAGGCCCTCGCTGTCATCTTGGACCACGATGGCTCTCATCTAATCCAAATATAGGGTTCAACAGGAAAACCTTTCAGGTTCCGCGCTGTTTAGCCCGCCGGTAGCAACGTCGAAGATCGCCAAATTGGGGCAGTAAGAAGGTATATCCCTAAGCGCAGCTAAATGCGAAATTATAGCTGTCCGTGAATCTCAAGAGGAAAAAGAAATGCAGCAGACCCTATTCGAGCGATTTTTCATACGACAATTCAGCTGGGGAAGAAGGACATTGGCCTATTGGGGCCCAATGGGTGAACAAAGAATAACTTAGTACCTAGTCGACAAACGAAATTGTCTGGGAAGCGTTGAAATATATCTCAAAACGATCCAACTACAGGAGACGCTGTGCTTTTGGTGACATAGCCATGATTTAACTATATACTTTGCAGTGCACATAAAGTCGCATGGCGAAACATAAGACTGGCTAGCATACCTGTAAGACAAGGTATCCTTGAAACAAAAAGGATACCTTTAGTAGTGAATGGATTAAATTGGCACTATCTTTGCAACTGGGACCATGTCGGAATCAACTTTTTTTTCGGATGGCTACCGCTATAGGAACAGGGGTCCAGAGTTCTTCCCCTATACGGCAGGCTGAAATACAGTTGACATCGACAACTTATTTGGCTGTCCGAAAAACTTTACAACTATGTATTTGATAAAGCAGAGTTTTTATCAAATACATAGTTGAATTAAACGAGTCCGGGTGCCGGCACACCACCTTACCACACCATACGGTGACCCCTCCGCATCAGCCACGTTTGTGCCACAAGTGCATAGGTAAGTGGTAAAAACATCAGGAAACCCTGAACTCAGGGTTTGACAGTACAATGCCAAGACTGTGATCCGATCGGAAGCTTGCCGCTAGGGAACCTTCGAGATGCCTGATAAATTATTTTTCGCACCAAATAATAGAAATACCTGTAATGTTCAGTTCTTTACGATTATGAGGTATGAGCATTTAAGCTAGAACGTTCATCATACTTTGGGTGGCGGCGTGGTCTAGGAAGACTAGTGCGCTAGTCATGATTGTCATCTACCAGTGTGTCGCCGGTTTGATCCCTGTTGTTGACAAAATTCTCTTTGAGCGATGCTCATTGAGACTAGATGATATACCATACCGCTGAGAGTCTGCGGTCATGCTCTCACAAGGATTGTTGGGAAGACCACAGATATTCTCAACATACCCGGCCCTCGTTGCATTAAAAATATACCTTACGGTGAGATTCAAGTCTGCATGGCCTACAACTAAAAAAACAACTTTTTTTAAAAACGTTTTAATTCTAAGTTCATCATACTCTGCTCGCTTCCTGTCAATTCATGGCACCTATGATAAGAGCCACTTTTCCCTCACAGACGGTCAAAAAACAACCGATCGCCCGTAAAGTCTTCTATATGTTTTCTAATATCCTTAGGAATTTTCGCTGTACATGTGCCGATGGGGCCAAGTGTCTCCAATGTAATCGGTACAAAGTGGTGGCTCTTGATAGCCCGATAGATGCTTCTTTTTCAAAAACAGTTTTTTTTAACTACACTGTAACTAAGATACGACAAAACCGGCGTGCATTAAACGGCTACATCCGACACAACGTTTTTTCTCATGAGACTATAGCGGAATGGTGACCCCGCCAGGTGACAGGGCGATGCTGTCATTAAGACCTTACGGCTCGAGTGTATCATTGCCCTTTTGGTTCCGCGTGTCTTGTAAGTCAACCGGGACTTTTAAAACAGCTTAGTCACATATGTCACACTTGCTCTGCCAAATGCGGATGGGTTGCAGAACACGCATCGTTTTTGGTCCAATGATCAGAATCACAAAGTTCATGCAAGCAAACATGTTCCTAGATTACAATAGTAAGTAGTGTAAGACGGGCTCTACAAAGCCTCTCTTTATATCTTAGGATCGGTTGATCGTTCTGGGTTCAACGATCGATATAGCTTGTTTTGTTCAGTCAAGTTAGCGTAAACTAAATTAAACACTAGTAATACTAGTCCTAAATATTAAGGTTACAATTGTGAGGTCTAAACGTATGATCGAAATTATTTTACAGAATCACCTTGTATCATGGCGCCTAACGCCATAGATACCGCATTTCCTCTGCAAACAGCTAAAGACAATGCTCGCCAGTGTATTTATTCCGCTTTTTGGCTTTCACGCGCTTCGCTACCCGCCCGGTTCAACTGGCTGGGCTGTGATGTAAGTAAGAAGAAGCCGCGGTTGTGCACAAAACCGTTGCAGCCCAAGCTGAGGAGTGTCTATGTGACCATTATGGATCGCCTGGCAAAGCAATTGTAGCTAATAATAGTTTAGCCATCACCATCGTCATGTTTACACGTTCAAGCTGTTTGCTCAGACTGCCGCGCGTATACCACGATAGTACACAACGCAACCTTCAATTGGCGTAATTCCTTCGAGCAGAGCTAAGTTCGTTTAACTACACGATGCAACACGAGCAGTGAGGGCCAATCCACAACCCGGGTGTCGTTAAATTACAGAAGGCATTACACAAGCTTCATCAGGTTTAGGAGTTAACTTCTCCAACCGCTGTATTGTTAAGATTGATTTTCAGCCCTGCACGGTGTTTGATTAGCGCCACAAGCGTACAGACGGGTGGTGTTCAATGCAATTTTTTTGGTAAATTGACAACAGCATTAAGCTGTAAACGCTCGACTATGTCACCAGCTTTGAGGCCACAAGCATCTACTATTATACGGCACTAACGCCCCCGGCATAGCATGACGTGATTTTGGGGCCTTCAATAGTCGTATAACGTATTACCCATGATGACGTATTAGCCATGATGATACCTGCGAAGACCAATTCTCATTATTCTGCTCGATGCATTGGCAAAATTTTAATACACGGCGTTTTAATAATTTTATTCCGCGGTACAACGCTATAACTTACTGCAATATGTTTACTATTATTAACCGTATGATTATCACGACTTGCCATATCATGGCTTGCGGCTCGTACACATCTCGTATAAAATGTCTTCCAAAGAATTTGGCGTGTCACCAGTGAGTCGTCAACATAATTTGTCAATGTTTCTGTTCTGCAGCGAATCTAAACTATGCGAGTTGATTCCGTCCGGGGTAATTGTTTGTGTAGTCTCGATGTTCTAACATCCGCTTACTCTACTACGTTAAACGACACAGCCGTATAAATGTTTTTGGCCGAAATACTGAGCTGGACTGAAGGGCGTATGCTAGACTGCTTTTGCCATGGAAGCGGGCCTTGGTTTACAAAGCGCTATATTATGTTTTTGGCTCACTGATCAGAGTCACTTAGTAGTATGTGACCGGTATAGTTTGCCCTGTCTAATCAGGATAGTTTTATTGGTATTGTCTTTAAGTATCGTTCTGCCTGCGGGAAAAAAACACTAGGCATTGCACAACGATGTTTGTGCCGTCTATGCGTCTTAGTACTAACGTAAGTACCCAAACTCGAGGCAAGTCATACTAGCATCGTGACTGAAATGCATTCAAAAAATAATAAGAGCCGAAATGTGAGTAAAGCATTTGTGTTTGTTGGTGTACTAGTCTCCCTAGCAGCGGCTATGCGTAGCGACGATAAGACCTGATATTGAGAAAGTAAAACTTATACGGTCTCCTTTAGAAACGCGAAACTATTTAGCATTACGCTCTCCCATTCAAACCCCACAACGTTGTGTATTCCATCTAAAGTGCATTCGATCGCTGTGACGGTCTGGTGCAATACTGGAATCGACGGCTCTTGCATTAATGGCTATTAACTGCTTCCAAAAAATAGTGTTCTATACTAAATTGTTAGGCAAAAATCATCTAGATTTAAAAAAAGTTTCCTTAAAAATGTAAAGTTTTGATTATAGACCACATATGTTTCCTACGGGCTTGGAAGTGTCGCGAGGTATATCTTCAATACTCTCTCTAGTAAATCCCCGAGGACCGGACATCTTGAAATATCTATGGTTCCCCAACAGTTTCCCGCCCTTTTGGCGGTATAACCGCTAACTTACAGCGGTATGGTTTATACTTCATTCTTAATGAGCATCGCCCAAGAAAATTCGATCCGCAACGGGAATCAAACCGGCGACGCCCCGTGATTAGCGCATTAGCCTCTTAGACCACGCCGCCGCTCGAATTCGATCTGGGCTAACTGAATCGGTTTCGGCGACGACCAATTATGGAGGATGGCATTGATTAACACTGGCGATAGCGAACGTGGCGTCGATTCAACCGATAGTCAAAGATCCAAACGAATCGTATTCTTCTATGATTTTATTATTAAATTGACGCAACAGCTGACCTTTTAAGACAACGGAACAGAGAGATAAAAAGCGATAGATGAACAGGTCGAGAGTGAAATAATCAGTCAGCCAGTCAGCGAAGCGTGAAGCTTCTGCTGGACGACAAGTAATCTGCCCGCCAGTATCTATGTGTGTTTGTACGTAGATACCGCATGCGTACCTATTCTCTATGGTGATGCCCTTCAGTAACATAACTGGCAGTATCTGCTACAGTAGTCAGCTTACTGCAGACGAATGTATATGCTCGCGTGTCAGCGTTAAACAGAATAGCAGCGACAGACAACCACAGAAATACTAACAATAACAGCAGCTACAACAGCGCCAAGGAAGGTAACGTATATATATATATATATATATATATACGCGGATGTCACGCGAGCAACGACAACTTGATAAGCTTCAGTGTCACATCGAAGCTGAGACCATTAGTTTATTGAAGGTTGCCTTTTAGGAACAGCCAGCCGCCGGGTAGTTTAATTTATTATTTTTCAAAGGTTCACAGTCTTTAAGAAGGTGTACGCTGGGTTGCAAGATTGCTGGTGATGCCAAGTCAGGTACTTAGTAGGTGAAAATAATAGTGTAAATACGTTGCTCAGAATGGCAAGCTTGCCTAGGTGCCACATATTAGCTGCCTGCACGGCCGTTACGTCGTTCACCACATATATTGAGAGGCAACCCCAAAGATTGCCCGCAAATTGGCGGTGCTCGAAGTTACCAAGACATTGTCTACAACGTCTGTTACCAGGCGGAAGGTAACGAAGGAAATTCTAAGCCTTTCTTGCCGGGCACCGGCGTTCGTCTTTCGGGCACATATCTTACTCGGCAATCCTGTCTAGGAAGGCACAAGTTTTTGCGTAGCCTATCTGCAGGCCTCGACTTCATCAGGCCAGATTTTGTATAAGATGCGCTGTGTTCCGCCCGAGGGTCTGCCGCTGGCCGGCTTTTGCTGCCCTAGCAAAGATTTGGCGTTTTCGGAGCCCGACACGTTATTCGCAAGAAACGGGATAGCTTCGCCTGGCGCAACACATACCGATCTGCGACGCAGAGGCTGACAGCAAAGATTGGCGTTCTTAAGCGCCATGCAGGAGCCTCAAGTGTTCATGGTAACCATCAGCTCGGGTTTGAAACACCTGAAGGTTGCAGGGCCGCGGTGCATTTAATTCTTCCTTCCAGGGGTCCCGCTCTGAAGCTTCGTTTGTGGCCAAGCTTGACTTTGAGCACGTCTTAATTAGTATCCGGAGGAATCACTTGTGAGGTGCGGTCAAAGTTTGGGCTCCAACTGTATAGCAAACAGCCTCGTTCATTAAATGGAACTGGCGAATAGGGAGCCCTCTGATTTCCCCCTCTTCTTCCGCATGATGTTATAATGTCGCAAACTGGGGTGTAGCGGGGTCCTCCCCTATTCTGCATGAATATCAAGAAGTTATTCGACTCTTTTTTGTGCCCACCAAAACGTACGTTCGACAGGCTGCGCGCTGTCGATTTCACAAAAGGGGGGTTCACATACTTGGGGCCGCCCTGTATCTCAAATGCTGATTTGGTACGCCACAGTTACTGACTAATAGCCCCCTCAATGATCTGTGATGGGCGTGACCTGAGCCGGTCAAGCTTCAGCTATTGCCGAGACAGGCAAGGCGAGAAAGTACCAGAACATCGCTTAACTAAAGTTATGTTCGATTTTATTTTATTATTTATATACGTCTACTAAGTAGCCACAAAAGGGGCAATAAAACACCTAATATTCGGGCGTCTCGATGTAGGCTCATGGGAGCTCTGAGAACTTAGTCTAGCGGTGTTCTTTGATTTTATTTTTTATATATTCGGAGAAAGAGGAACATATCATAAGAGATCGAATCCGGAGGATTGGATGGATGGGGAAAGATATTTGAACTCTAACTCGTGCAATTTCGTGCAAGACTACGACTAAAGTCGTGTAAGCGTTCACACGTAGAAAACGTATTCTAATATCGGCCCTTTTCCGTTCTGGAGATTCCCAACATATCATTTATTGACTATTTAAGGAAGGATCAAAGAGGCGCAGGAGCATATTACTCCACCTTTTGGAACCCTTTGGACGAAGAGCTGCAAACGAATTAGAAGTGTGAAATAATTTGCTTCTTTGTTTTCTTGAGCCTCCTGTGAGTAGCCAATGAAGAGAATTTCTTGAGAAGCTCAAAAAACTCTGATCATTACCTTGCCGGCCGTCAAAACGGTCTTGGAATGCTACGAAGCACTTTTGCCAGGCGCTGCTTTCACTGGTGATTCGAATGCATAGTAGTGATCCAGATCTCGTACGCGGTCATGAATCGACGCCAAAAGGCATGTGAATTACGCTAAAACATTGACAAACACATCCGCAAAGTATTCTATTATGCGTGGTTTTGACCAACAACCAGCAGATTTTCTGCACCAGCGTTGGCGACCAATTATCTATGAATTAATAAATGAATGTGTTTTTTGTGTTCCTAGTGACCGGACGTAAACTGAGGATACAGCGCTCCCGGGACGCCCACTTGAGGTCTCTACGCCTGAAATGCTTGAAAACATCTAAAGAGTCGTCATGGTAGATCGCCAAGTGGAGGCGCATGAAACGTTTTGAGATCGTGGGCATCTCAAGGGTGGCCTAATGTGCTGCTCGAGTGATCAGAAAGCAAAAATCTGTCTTTTGACCATCGGTCAAAACCACACACAAAAAAATATTTTGCGAAAGTGTTTGAAATTGTTTGAGCGTAACTCACATGATGTTTGCTGTCGATTCATGACCCCGTTCGAGACCTGGATCACTAGTATACATTTGACTCAAGTAGGCAGTGACGGCAGCGCCTGGTGAAATTG
The DNA here is from genome assembly GCA_003439945.1 of Dermanyssus gallinae. Lineage (NCBI taxonomy): Eukaryota > Metazoa > Arthropoda > Arachnida > Mesostigmata > Dermanyssidae > Dermanyssus > Dermanyssus gallinae. Next base: position 1,269,009 of record QVRM01001549.1, on the reverse strand, counting down.
CGCGGCAGTACACTAAGACCGTATATATTTTGACCTCCGGAAAGATAAACTGTTTTTTGGATTCTCAGTAGAGATTCTTCTACTACTCACAGAAGTCTCAAGGAATCACCAGAGCATGTTACTCCACTAATAATAATAATAATATTATTGATTGCACGAATTAGGGTTCGAATTTCTTCCCCACCAACCCAACTCCCCGGATTCAGTCTCTTGTGACCCTTTCTTATTTGCCGAATAGATCAAAATTAAAAAGCCGCTAGATTAAGCTGATTACTTAATGTGCGTATATGATTAAATAATAAACTAGAACGTAACGTTATTCAAGCAATGTTCTGGCACCTCCTCGCCTTGTCTGCCTCGGCGAACGCCGTAATTTGACCGGCTCAGACCTCGTAAACACTGACCATTGAAGTAACTTATTAGTTATTAACTGTCTCGGACCAAATTGGTATTGGAAATACAGGACGGTTTCAGAAGTCTGCTTCCAGCCAAAGCCCGACCGCGATCCTCACCGACTCGTCATCTAACAGAGTTCCGTTCCGAGCACAGGGTAGAACGTAGAGCTATGCGCCCGCTTTTGTGGAAGAGATGGCGCGCAGCCTGTCGACGAACACCCTCGTCTAAGTAAGTACAATACCGGGAGAAAAAATAATATAATAGGACATAACGTTATTCAACATACGAACACTGCGTAATGTTGCATTGGTTGATCAGTAGCTTACAAAAAAATATATATATATATATAAGATTGAGTAACATTCACAGTGCAAACGTTTTCGGGAGACAATCGCTTGTGTCGCTCCACTTGCATCCTTAATAAAACAATAAGTTATATATATATATATATATATATATATATATATATATATCTGAGAAGACGGCGTGTTGTAGCTCTAATAGTCGTGCGCTCCTATGCGGTGCAGCATATAAGACGGTGCCGAGACTTGGTTAATCCCTTGGTACATAAAAAGATTTTTCACAGTTCTGCTAAGGTTTCGGCAGCTTTTTTGCTGCAATGCACACATGAGGTGCTTCTGTGAAAAACCTATTCAAGATCACGCCCATATATTTGACCACGGGCGTGGGTGTTACTGGATATCCAGGCGTAACTTAGGATTCTGTGAAGGTCCTAACGTGGTATCGAAGTATTGTCGCATATCTGTTCGGGCCTTGTCGGTTATTCCTTCTTCAACCCCGGTTGTGGCTGCATCGTCCACGCCTTCTTAGGTAGATGCTCGGTCTTTTAGGTATGACGCCAGTATGCGCCGTAAGTTGGGGGATACGCTTCTGTTTACATGTTATTTGTTTTTGGCGCCTCATAAAGCGCATTAACGCGTTTTTGACATTTTAAATTATGGAGAATAGTGAATTAGGCCACTGGAACTAATTTTGCGACGATGTCGAAGAAAACCTTTGGAGCAAAGAATACAAAATTGTGCGTAACAAATGAGCCGCCGTCCCTGAGCAGAAGTAGCCCGACCGACTATAACCGCGGTCTTCCCGAAATAACCTCGGCCGCAGTGGGTGTTAATTAAGTAAACTTCAAACCTCAGTTCTGAGCCAACCAAAAGTCTTTTCAGTCCAAGAGATCAGACTCGTGGCCGGTAGCATATGCGCCATAAAAAGCACCGGGGCAAGGTGCGATCCTCCCGCAAGCAGTACGCCTACTTCTAAATAACCACTTAAAGGTATTCAGATGCATGATAGATAAAATACTCACCAGCGGAGACTATTGTAAGCCTTGGAAAATGGTTGACTCTTATGTTGAAACCCGATAAGCCCCATAGAAACCGGCAAACCGGGGTGTCGGAAATCCAGAACGGTTTCCGAGCCTGATCTCCGTACAATCTGCTACTAACAAAGTTCTAAACACATAGAAATGCGCCAAGAGTACCCCGGTCGCATCCTATATATATATATATATATATATATATATATATATATATATATATATATATATATATATATATATATCCATATTTATATATATATATATATATATATATATCGTCGTATGGCATACGATTTTGACCGATTCAGAGCCTGCAAAATAAAAATAATAATAACAGCTGACGGCTGAAGGTTGTGATGGTTTTCCAATTTACAACGCAATGACCCCCAGCAAAACAGAAATTCAATTCATTTCGGTATAAAATGTTAAGGCACGGTCCAGATGCAACCCGTTTGATAAGCCAGATAGGTGGCTCTTCCTGACCGTGACTTTAATATTTACCAAAAATGATTGTACGCGCCGAAAGAATCAGCTATTCTTATATATATATATATATATATATATATTCTTATATATATTCTTATATATATATATATATATATATATATATATATATATATATATATATATATATATATATATAAAACAGCTGTCAAGTGAAACATCTTTCTTTCGGCTTTACTGCAGCGAACACAGAAACTATTGATAAGAAGTCACTTTTCGCCCACCATTCCCCACGTGCCGTGAATAGTACGAGATAAACATTTTGGCTAACTGAAAAGGTGTGACATCTTTCGGTGCCTTTCGACATACGCACGGCCGCCAACCGGTCATTCTCTGGGGTGAAATACGTGCCAGCAAGATGTGCGTCTCAATCGACTACATATACGGCCATGCTAAGGTTACCGAAAATCCAGCTCATACCAGTTGTGGCAAGCAGTCGGGGGGGTCTTTCTGCGCAGATGGAAAAGAATGTCACCTGCCTGCATAATTCGCCGCATCGATAGGGTGGCCAATGGTACTGGCGCTACACTCATAGATAGACATATCCAACTTGACCACCGCTTGACATCACGACACATACGCACGACCCCTGACCAAAAACGAAATGCTTTCTATGTTAAGGTACAGTCGCAAAGACATAAATATATTGACCTTAGTATTATTCTACATTTGGTGTAGACATTTGCCCTCAGGGAACATGTGTCCTTATATCCCCGGCCCACAATAATAGTGCAAGGTCAATAGTCGTGACCGGAACTACCCCCGTCATTGATCACTAACACAATTCTATTGCGACCTCAAGTTCACGTCGACTGCACGCGTCGTTGACAACTGAAGATCCAGTTGTCAAAGTAACAAATCGTTCATATTAACCCGGCTCTGAAGACATTCAAGTGCAACGACTGCCATCAGAACAACTCATACAGCGCGATGCGCCCATAGCATTACGTCGCCTATGAACCTATGTGCATCCCCCTACACATTGACTGATCCCAAACGGCCAGCAAAACACAGATAAAACCGTTTACATCGTCTACTTTCAGTGCCGACGAGAGAAAGAGAGGATAGTCCGACTGGGAAGTCCGTGTTGGATATCCCACCCATTATAGGTTCAGCAAATACGTCAGGTACCAGAAGAAACCCACTCGTCCTCCAAATACTCAGAAATTACCAGTGGCACGATTTTAGCTTGAACGTCGAGAGGGATTCATGGCCAAACTTGAGAAACGTGTGACCGCAGAGTGCATGCACTTCATTGGCTCCGCTGGGGTAGAAGATTCAACCACGCTCTGATATACATTTCTCGTTTACTGGGGAGGTGTCGCATATTGACTATTCATCATGATGTTTTATATAATACACTATGAGCGAGAGGCAACACAATAGTTGTAGACTATAAGGATCGTAACCCAAAAAATTAACGAAGGTAGTGCATGACGGGCGATAGAACATGTCGGTAATCGACGAAATAGCGTATTCTGCGAACGCTGCCGCAAAATTTATAACGTGCATGCTACAGAATGCAATATTGTTGGTAAAACAATCCGCATGTGTTGTTTTAAAGCAATACTGCCACGGCAAAGACAAATTGATTTTGTTTTAATGAAAGAAACATGGACCTATGGCAGATAGCTTCTCCTCGGCGGACTCCTCATGGGGCCAGGCCTACGATGTCTTTCGTTGCGTTCGCGTAGGTAGGGGACCGGGTTGAGTCCGGTGGTGTAGTGCATTTGCGTGCGCCTTGCAACCGAAAGGACACATAGGTGCACGGGTTCGAACCCCACTGTTGCACATTTGTATTTATGGGGTCGTCTTACGAAGCAATGCGAAAGCAAAACCGTAGACGTAAAATTTTGGCTGAAAGTCAGCTCGAAAAAGTTTTTTTTTATGTAGGGGGACCGGTGTTTGCACACTAGCCAACACGCCACTTGGCGCACCTGAAGTTGTTATCCTGATTATGCTGGTGCCAAAGCCGTAATCTACATGCGTAGCTACAAAGGTGTAAGCTGAATCAAAAGTAGACCTAAATAATATCAAGGTATTTTTTCAATACGCCAATCAAATGATAAACTTGCACAGCAGCGTATCACCACAATAGTGGCGAGGCATTGTTGTTGAAAACTCACAGAAGGCGCCACTCCCACACAAAGCAGCCACGGTAGTGCAGCAAACTTCAGTGACCGCAATTAAACGTAATTCATTCACTCCTCCATTACAGTTCACAAAAACGTCATTGAACTCGATCGTACGAATGGTGCATCCTGGCCTTCCGCCGAATCCGTTAAAAAAATTGGCAGCCATGTTTGCGCACTCACTCGCAGTCATCTTTACCCGATCATTCGAAAGCGAAGTGAAGTCCTTTTGCCTTCAAGAAGCCGATTTAGACGCCGATTCCAAAAAAAAACGGCCACGGGCCTTACCTGAAGGTTGCAGAGCAGAAGCCCAAGGGTCCACAACCTGTGCTGTCAGGAAAGCAGTCATTGCAGACGCTATCTATCTCCGATTGCTTATAATTTGCCGACGCCTACTTGATGCAAGTCAACATAGCTTTGTAAAGGCAACGTCAGCCGGCGGCAATTTCTAGCAGTTTCTCACAATTGGACTCCTGCCAGAAATTATCTGCTGCCCTCTTCGCTGCACGTACTTCAACTTTTCTATCGCTTCTGACCGCGTTGACTATGAATTATTCTGGTGTCAAACGACGGTAAGCTCTCGTCAGTTGCGGGCCATCGTGTGTTGCCAACAAAGATGGTCTGTTTTTTTCTTGAGTGAACGGTGAGGGTTAATTCGACAGCATCGTGCGATTTTTTGCGAGTAAAAACAAATCGGCACTTAAGAAGCTGCCGATTTGCGTAGACTTGTGTGTACTTCAACTACTACCACCACTACATCGGACTGAAAAAATATGACTGCCTCAGTGTCAGCAAAATGTGCTGTCTAGTGACGCCCTGATGTTCTGTTACATCGTACTGCAACGCGGAGGTTCGATATGTTTTTGTAGTTGAGATCTTGATGTAATAGATTGGCCGCTGACAAGTCATTATTCCAAACGTGCTGACGTAAAGGCTCTCCTTCTCTACCATAAGCTCACCAAAAATGACATGGTTCACCGCCTGAATACCTGCGCTCGCTTCCTGTCAAAGACAGGCTGGATAATTGGAAATAGACACCGTCTACAACGAGCTGGCTAACACAAGGTCATAGTCAGCACCTCGGTCGATTGAAGTTAGCCGCGCAGTGTTGTATCATCAAGTTTGAAAATACACAGACATCACCTGATTTTACTAGACAAAAATGTCATACTGCGTATCAGACAGTAGGACACATCTTTCGGTGTGATTCGCTATTTGAACTTTCAATCAACGTTCAGCCAAATTCTCTATGAAGTCATTTAGGGTGATCGGATGGTAATGGTGATAATTAGAATTAGAATTTGTTTAAGGAAATTATTTTTATTTCTACACTATTCTTTGTTCCCTACGAGCTTGAAATCGCCGTGAGTCATACGTTCAATGCACCCGAGGCCGGGCATAGTGAGATATCTAGGGTTTCGCCAACTGTATTTTTTTTTAACATTTGTGGAAATATAGCTTCTGGCTAACCAGCGGTATGATTTGTCATCTATTTTGAGTGAACATTATAAAGAAAATTCAACTAACAACGGGAATCGAACCGGCGACATCTTGATAGGTGACAACCACGACATTTTTGATGGGTGTGGTTTAATTGTCGACTATCTTCCGTCCCGGACTTGCAATTGCCGTGAACCGTATCTTTAGTCAATACCTTAAATATCTAAGAGCAATAACGTTAAATCGACGAGTTGGACACAGATGTTAACCGGGTGTCTGTGAGGCATAAGAGTTTTCATGAATTTTGAACAAACACCAGTTTTTGAGATCTTTTTTATTAAGAAAGTTTGCAACCTTCACAGTATTTAAGCGTAATTGGTATTGCAAACGGTGCTTAAAGAAGATAGATTTGCCGGTTTGGGAACGGGAGAAGTTGCACGGAATAACTATTCCGTGCAAGCCGAGCATATGATCTGAGTTAGTTCGTTATTCAACGATACATCACCAAGTAGCTGAAAGGGGTTTGTGGTGTTTTTACAGCGAAGCAGTCGTCACAATGACGTGCATCAGGTATAACCAAAAATACTCTATTAAGATAGCTTTAGAACCTAATTTACTAGTTACCTGTTTTGATAAACGACAAATGCAGCTCAGACAAACAGGCAAATGCAATGCAACGTGACAATGAACTTGCTGTTATTGAGTTGGTGAATGGAGTCTAGTTCAACGGCTGAGTTGATTTAGGCTACATATTGAGTCGATGTCTACTAGTTTATAACTCGCTACTTCGGAGCTCTATTTTCGACACGCTTATCGTAGCTTCACAGTATCCGCGTTTTGTGGTGGTGCAGTTCGGGCCAGCACCTGCGTTCGACAACTCGAAGCACCGCTTCCGTTATTTTCATCACCCGTCTATCTTGAAGTAGAGAATTGCATTTTCTTTAAGATCTCCTGATACAATTAGGAACACGCGATTACATTGATTGGTTGACTGGTTTATTCGCTTGATTAGTGTGTATACACCTATCACCCTTTTTTTTTTATCAGGAGCGCAATACGCTGCAGCTAAATCGTAATGTCGACCATGTAATCTAAGGACAAGTAAGGATTCGATAGTTAAGACTAAGGCACTACTGCTCAACTTTGCAAAAGAGAACTGGCTTGTGTCGTCAATGGGTCGTACACTGGCGACGCAACGTAATTGTCTTCAATTAATTTACGACATACTTCAATTAATCATCGGTATACTCAATGATACAACGCGCAGTTAAGTATGCTGACCCACTAACCTCATTTTGAGCTGTCATCAGCTTGCTTGCCTAAAAGTTATAGAGAAAATTTTACCGCGACATTAGGTCCAACTGAATTTGGTCAGATAGGCGCTAGTGCCGCCACAACCTTTCAGAAAACGTTTATAATGCAAAATCTAATATTAAAACTGCAAAAACTTTGAACTTGTAGTACATATAACGGGGTCGCCTTTTTATAGTTTCGGCGCAACAGCAATATCTCGTGTCGGTCACTGGACTATTGCGGCCATTGCCATACAGCGGACAACGCACGTGTTTCCAGCACAAGCAATCTGGCACGCATTCTAGTGCTACGTTTTACGCATTGTATCATTTTATGCAACACGTGTCATTTTCGGCGTAATCCTGATTGATTGGAACTGGAAACGCCGGCGCCAGAAACCTCGCCGTGGGATTAGCTAGCGTACCGTGCAAGTGCATGCGTTCTTGACAAGCACTTGACAAATATTGGCAAAGATGGATGGGCGCATTATTCGTGCAAAGGTCGGTACTAGTGCATAGTAGCGAGACAACGAAGGCAGCGGCTTGGTTGAGTTTTTCTCGGACGTAAGACATACTTTCTATACAACATTTTATGCCAACATAAATATCTATGCCGGGTTTCGTCAGTTTATGAAATGTAGTCTTGCGACTTTAATTCAATTTTACATCCAACATCGCTTTATGATGCCTAGTTATTATGCAGTATGCCTAATTAAATAATTAATGGAAATAAAATATATAATTATTTAACACGGTTTAGTCAACATAACAATAGAAGGCCCTTGTGATTAGATACATTTGCTGTGTTTTATGACAGCTGCACTAGGACACTAGCTAAAGTACATTATGCACGTTGAGACGCCACGTTATTATTTAAACCTGATCAGCAGATCGCGTTTTCTCAATCCAGATGTTTTCCACACGCCTTAACGTTGCATTTTTTTAAGAGTAACCAGTACAAGGTACTGTGCTAAGATATATCGTTCAATAGAATACCTTATTATTTAAGTTGCAACCAATTCAGAACGTACGTGTTTTTCAATTAGTTAAACTAACCACACCAGTTAAATATACAGGGTTAAATATATATGCTAGATGTCCCCTAAGAGAGAATGTCCGCAAAGTTAAATTTTAATTAATTCAAATTCAATCATTAAAATTGAAATAGCTTCACAAACATGATCTTTATTGGGCGGCAAGCATATCCCATAAGGAGAGTTAAACGGGCACTAGCCTTCAGATGTAGTAAACACTCCGCAGCCTGAGTTTGTTCGGCTTTTTATGAAGACACCGATTTCTGCTGAAACGTAAACCGTCAAACTTCGGCGCGCTGGCTCTGGCATCAGATGACCCTTTATTAGAATAAAATAGTTGGCGATACGTCGCCCCGCCAATTTTCTCTCGGCTCTATGAGGAACGAGCAATGTGCGCCCGTCAATGGTCATCCTTGCCCACACCATTAGTGAGGTTAGCCCGTGATTTGAAATTGCTGTTGCACGTTGTTGAATCCTTGCTGCGACCATATCCGACCCGTTTTGATTGTTCACGGATTGTTTATGAACAGTCAAAAATAACAGTCATCCTAGAAGACAATGTTCGAAAGCTCGCCACCTGCGTGGCGGGTGAATAGGGCGTTAGCTCCATTGCAAAAACCTATTTTTTGCTTATCCGTAAGATTGTGAACTTGTCCTATTTTGTAGGGTTGGTACCTTGATATGGACGACTCATCATGATCCGCATCACGCTGCTGTTCGAGATTTTTCAAATCACAAACTATCTTTGCAGTGCTTTGCTTCGAAAATTACCTTATTCAACCGACTCGTAATTTTCTGATACTTTCTCGGCTAGCTGTAGTGGGGGGGGGAGGGGTTAGTCTGCCGTTGTGCCTCACAGCCACCAATCATGTATCGTTGTATGGTTTAGTAGTGCGTATCACAAACGTTTTGTAAATTTTAAAATGTTTAGCTCGTTTACACAGTGTCCTTAACACGCCTAACGCCAAATGGAGCGTTATCACAGTGCGTAGCGTCATTTACATTGTCCCAGGCATGTCTAAAGAAAGCAGCGCGGTTGCCACGAGGCAATCACACTAAGCAAAGAAAAGGTCAGCTGCAGTATATTCCGGCAAGCCTAAAAAAACCTAGTTAACATCTAGCCTGGTGAACCCTGTTTTTTCCTTGCGCTACTTGTTTAATAAGAGTTTAATATAGAAATATGTTTTCTGAAATTCTGCGGAAGCTGTCAGCTTTTTGCCATATTTCTGCTTCTTGGTAACGTATTCTAGAGTACGAAACGTTTGTATAGTCACTATGGTAAACATATTTAATTATGGACCAACAGTGATTCAAATTTTGCAAATTCTGCAACTGTAGATTTTAATTGATTGGTCACAATACTTGTATGTGTCACTCAGCCTCCCCCCTTTTATATATATATATATATATATATATATATATATATATATATATATATATATTATACCCTTGATTATCTAGCGTGACCAATCAAGATACTAATTTTGCCGCCAGATTAGTGAATGGCGCTGCAAGACTCCTCCAGTATTATATGAATCGTCGAGCCCGGTGGCGTGGTGGTGCAATCGTGTCCGCCTTGCGCCCGGAGGTGACACATAGGTGCACTGGCTCGACCCCGCCGTTGCACAGTAGTATTTATGGGGTTTCTCTTACGAAGCAATGCGAAAGCAATTCCCTGGACTTTAAATGCTGGCTGAAAGAGTCAGCCTCAAAAGTTATTCTATGAATCGCGTACACAGTGCACATATGTTTAACGCGGCAAAAGTTACTTAAGAGTATATTTTGGCGCTGACACCCTTTGTTAGCGCCTTTTCGGTATGGTGCTGACAAAAGGGCAAAAAGCAACATAACAAATGATGTTTGTAAACACCGTTCTTCCATTCCATTCCACCATAGATATCTCTCATAGAGTAGAGCTTATCGAGCTGTGCTATAAAAATGTGCTAATTTAAAAATGTTTTGTGGGCACGTGATCTCCCAGAAAGCAGACGTTCCGTGGCCACGTCGTTAAGCGACCTGACGTCCCCGGAAATTTCTGTGGGTTTTCGTGATAAGCAAAGCGTTTTCCAGTGAGCCCTCTGCCAGCAACTAGCTGAAAGAACATATTCAGTGGGCGACTTCAAGAATAACGTCCAAGTTATGCCGAAAAGCCATTAAAAATAGTGTACTTCGTATAGAAAATAATGCAACGTTTTGGGGCAACCATCTTCCTGGCATCGTTTCAGACATAACGGCATGCAAGGTGCTATTGAATTATAACACATTTTGACCGTACCCGCTTTGTTGGTTATTTACATTTATAAACCCCTATATAAATAAATTGTCTTATATATATATATATATATATATATATATATATATATATATATATATATATATATATATATATATATAAATTGTCTTTTCGCGTTTCCAACATACGTATGTATACGTATCTAAATATGCGTCATGCTTGTGCGTAACGTATGATGTATGTTCAAGAGTACTCGAAATCTATTTTGAGCAATAAGATCATGATGTACGTCGCTTTAAAGTGTGTCTCGGCGTTAAGTAGAACTGCAGAGAAATAAAAATGGTCTGTCAGCGTAAAAGCATTGCGGGCACAGAAGATTATTTTTGCGTCAGCCGGACAAATTAGGTGGATACTTACTGGCGCCAAACCGTATGAGGCTACGAAAGTACTACTTTGAGTTATCGGTTGTTTGATACGGCAGCATAATTGCCGTTCATTCTTGCTTGGCTTGTGGATCAAGAACACAGATTACAATACTTTGCACGAGCGCTACGAAAGACGTAGAATAAAAATATACAGGTATTTAGTGCTATATATATATATATCATTTATTTTATTTGACCTAGACGCATAAACATGGCGGCGTGGTCTAGGGGATGTCGCCGATTCGATTCCTGTTGTTGACCAAGATTTTGTTGAGCGATGCTCATTGAGAATAAACGATAAATCATACCGATGAATGTCAGCGACCATGCTGCCAGCAACACTGTTGAAGAGATCCTAGATATCTCGACTCTTAGGTATCTATATTCGGTATTCTTTGTAATTAAATACTGTATGTAACCAAAGTATAACAATGTCATTTTTAGGCATAGGCCAGGCGCTGGCCTGCTAAAAGACGTTCCCAGATTCGCTGGGCGTCTTACTAGCTTGCGACCTTTTCATTGAGCAACAATGTGTGCCGCTTTTGGCTCTAACAGCAATGCATGGTGCTGTTGCCAGCGATTAATTGCATAATGCGCATGTGATGTTCATCATATATTGTCCAAAGTACAGCCATTCCACATAAAAATAAGCAGTAGAGTTACCTCATTAAGTTCACGATGGCGTCCGGGAATGTGCCTTAGTTTGCATTTATCGTCGACAGTCGTGTGCTGGTACGTGCAATGCTTCTACGTTATGCGTGATGCTCTAAGAGTACTGGAAACAATTCTTTTAACACTAAAATTGTGGCGCATGCCCAGCTTAAAATGATTTAACAGGCTAATAAGCTCTGTATCAAATAATTGGTGAGTTTCGCAAAACGCCTATCAGACAACCGACCGGTTTTCGGGTGTCAATCCAATGTGCTTCGTCATAATAAGCAGCTGCGCAAGCGTATTCAGTTCCGCTATACTTACTGGCTCTGACGACGAATGACACCAAACAGCTAAGTGCAGCCGTCATGAAGTTCTGAATATGTTTAATTATCAATATTTATTTTCGGCACTACAATTTTGTTGCTGAACAGACAGCGTCGGTATTATTAGAACTGCTGCGGTGGGCATTAGAACAAAATAGGGCTGCTACGATATCATCAATACGAATATGATTATTTTGTGGCCATTCTACTGTCGGCGTTCCCGTGCCGGCAGTAAACCAAGTACGACCCAGCAAAAAAACGTTTAGGAAACATCCGGTAAGGTTCCTCAGAAACGTGGGGTTGCCCCATCCCGTTAGATGTTTTTGGATGCCAAAATTTGACTCGGGTTAACAGACATATAGATTCGTGATGATGATGGTGATGGTGGGTGGTCAGGGCCATCAAAAAATCCCCCAAACCTCACATCTAACCGCCGGCGGTCCGTTAAATTTGCCGAGAGCCATCTGAAGCCTTCATCCAGGCGTTGTAAGTGAAGTACCGGCACTTGATGGAGTTGTTAGGAGGAGCGGGGCGGGGGAGACGCATCTGGACAATGCACCTCAGCGGCAAACTTATATCGTCCTTCACCTTCAGCTCAATCAGTCATCCATGACGACGAGGTGCCTGCAATGTCAAGTAACAACCGCAATCAATTGAAATTGCCCCACTACTGTTGCGGCTTTTTCCGCTGCTGCGGCTGCTGCTACTACTACTAATGTTATCGGTGGTGCTTATCTTTTTCTGGGTGTGTATGGTTCTTTTTTGTTGTTGGGTGTTGTTGTTGTTATTGTTATAGCTGCTGTTATCGTTGTTGTTGCTATTGTTGCTGTCGTTACAGATGCTGTTATTGTTGTCACTGCAGCTGATGCCGTCGGGCATTTGTCGGTAAGTCGGTAAGACCGGTAAGTTTGATCACCATTTACGCGCGTAGTTAAGTAGCAATTTAAAGCGGATAGAAAGAGAGAGAGAGAGGGAACGGGAAAGCCGGAGAGGGATAGAGAGAGAGAGATAGCCGCAAGAGCGGAGCAGACTGATCAGATTGTCGTTAGGCAGGTAGGTAACGAGTGCGTGGAAAAGATAAGCCCAAAACTCTGTTGTTGTTTTGAATTTCTTCTTCGTTTTCATATTCTTCTTTTCTGGTGGTAGTAGTTGCGGCGAGAGATTCTGGGTTCTGCTAGCCCAGTGCATCCGACCTGCGGTGACGGCGGTTGACAGGCAAGCGATTGACGGCTGTGGCGGCTCTGTGTGAAAACACACACACACCGCCCCATGTCAAATTAGACAACCAGATCGGCCCAGTCTATGCCCAACCAACCAGATGTCTAACGACAGCGATCGTTAAGAGGTCCAGCACTTTATATAGTAACATCAAGTAACCCGACGTAAAAAAAGAAAGAAAGAAAACAAGTCGTCACCAACAACACGGGCCTAAGCCACCAACGGCCGCCAATACCAGGCGGACAGTTATGACCGGAAAATCATAGAACCAGTAAAAGCGATTAGTTTCTGCTTGTTGGCTTTTTGGTTTCTTTTCTTCTAGCAAAACTGATAAGCACGACGCAATAAATGCTCGACCACTACCATTATTACGCTATTAACCGACGTCAGCTGTAACTGTGGAAATAAATGCAGCCCAAATATTTGGCTAAATTCACCAATTTTAGAAAGCATAATCGGAAATACAGTGTTATGTATTTACGTCGTTGGCAGCTAGAACTGACTAGTGCGGTTCCCGGCAAGCTCACTAAAACTGATATCCGCATCACCCCCTTAGGCTCGGAATCACGTACTGCGACACCCGCGCAGAGTTCAAAATATAAGCGCTCCGAGAGGCTTGACGTTTTTTTTTGTCTAATGAGGAGGTACGCCCCAACTGCGTTAAGCGCCTAGCTGCTTTAGCCCATCCTCACCTCGACCACCCCTCTGTGGCGCCGCTCAAACCGCTTCCTTCGCTTTCTGTCGAGGTCCATCTCCAACGTCTTGATACAACCTAAGTAACTGCATCCCTTCCGCCAGTCCTTTAACGTTGGGATCATATGAACGACCAGGTTCGTCAGGCAGACACGCTGCCCTCTTCAGACGTCGCAGCACACGTCCTTTTTTGGCCACGGTGTCCGGCTATTGGCCATCGAGGTGCTTTGCCCTGCCTGCCTATAGGCTTTCAGGACATACAGGGATTCTGCCACTGAGACCAGTAGGGGGCGTTTGGCCACGGAAGCTCCCACTGACCTAAGCAAGACTCTGCCGGGGTTCGAGAAGACTTTGTTGACCGCGGAGAATACCTGATCTTATACGACTTATGTCAGAAATTACTCGCAGAAAACCGATATTGTGTTTGATCGGGACCGAGTGTTCGTCGAACGATATATTGGTGTCCTGCGTCCTTTTCCGCTCCGTGAGGCATATCGCCGCTGTCTTCTGAGAAGTGACTCTTCATCCAGGTTCAGAACCTTGATCGGTGCCTCGTTGATCGCCTGCTATAATGCTGTTTCTTTATTCAAAAGATTAGTTGCGTAAAATTATCCGCGTAGGCCAATGCTTGAACAAGTTTCGGAACGTTGCCGTTTTCTAATAAAACTTGTCATAAGCAAGGTTTCACAGGACTGGGCCCCGTGTGTGGCCTCCCTACAAGGAGCCCCGCCGGTCTAGATAAGCAACGAAAAAATGCCACAGTAAGGCCGAGATGCCCTTTTACATATTCCAGGAGAATAGCCACCGTGTTTAGTAGCAAAATTGGCCAATGGGCCGAGAGCCTCGCTAGTCTAGGGTTTCTGTTCTTAAAGGGCCTGGACTTCATCCGTCCCAGATGACTAGTAGGCTTGTTATGGCTATTAAAATTATTGCTATTTTATTTTTATTGGACAAATCTCATCCCGTGTGACCATTCAAAATAACACGAGGCTGCCGGCGCGGCGCACCTTATTAATTGCCGTCAATTGGGTTTCTAGGGGTAGATAATGCGGTGGGACAGTCCGTACGGTGAGCTCTCCTACGCCGCAAGTGCAGACCGGACACAATTAACTGCAAAGCTACATAATGAAAATTCCACCGCTGTGAGATCCTTTTTACTATTAGGGGGTCGTCGGCTACATTATGAGGTGGGCGGAGCGTGGACGAAGGTTGACGAACTGATTCGACACCATTCTGACACCCAAGGGGACCTTAGAAAAGGCCAGGAGGGGGTTTATAACGGTCGAGACGAGTTACCCAGGAGGTAGGTGGGCCCTAGGGGTCTTGACGCACCTACTCAAGCTAGTTATCTTGGCATTGCTCTCGTTTATCTGGATGACTCACACGGTGGTGCGTGGGAATAAGGAGGGCAGATTAAACGATGACGAAAAAATAGTGTCACAGCAGCATAGTTTTACTCAAGTGTTTTTTTTTCTCAGTTTCCCGCCTTACACGTATAGGAAGAGAAATGGACATGTTTAACGAAACGGAAAGCCCCGCTTCAACGATTTGTCACTAGATACCTTAATTTTCTTGCTAAACCTCCAGCTAAACGACTCAACTAGGCAGTAATGTACAATATCTGTGGCCAACGAGGGCCTTGGTGTGCCGGGCGTTATCACATTGGCGCTGCCCGCAAAAGTGGCAGCCAAGCGCATCCGACATCAGCCCTCGAAACTCCTTTAAACGACCTATTTTCTCAGTGTGCATGGTAATCCTTGCTTGGCGATTATTGTGCCTGCTTGCTAGTAAATGAGACGACGTAACTTTTATTTATTTTTAATGTGGCCGAGCCCTTGTCTCGGGCATAACGTTTGTGACTCGCTATCACCCTCAAGCGCCAGTTATTATTATTATTATTATCACTTGCGGAATGTCCCATAGTTGAGGTGTAGCCTGTTGTCCCCGGATTGCTCTGTTGAGCTACTCACATAGTGTATACATACTAAGAGCCTACCAGGGGTTGAACGAACTAAGAAGTGCACCGAGCAAGGTGGCTTAGTGGCAAAGCCTTTGCCTTGCATTCGGGACGACCGGGTTCGAGACCCAGACCGGCCACTCTTAATTTGGTTTGCATGGTTTCCAATTTAGACAAGGTAAATGCCGGAGTGGGGTAAACTTAGCCATGACATGAAAAATCCGTACACGGGCAATTGCCTTACGGGAAATCTAAAAAAAAAAGTATAAACCATACGCACTTGCAGGAAAACAGTCTGTAGAAAGAAACGCCTATACTCGATGCAAACATCACGGAAGGAGTTGGGACCCAGCGTGGTCCTACATCGGGGCTTAAGTCAACCTAAAACAGTTTCGCGCCACTAATGACACGGCGAGACCTCTTTCTCGCACCAGGTTATCAAATAGATATGTGGCGAACATTCTGATTTTTTTGTGTTGTTGCTAATATATATATATATATATATATATATATATATATATATATATATATATATATATATATATATATATATATGCAGTCCCTGAAAAAATATAGGGCTACCCATTTTTGCCACACTTCACGCATTTAGTATAACCAATTGTAAGGATCACAGTGATACATGCTCACAGAGTAACAACGAAGATTACTATCGATATCGAGGAAAAAATTATAATGTCACTAGCGAGATGCATGTCTTAACGAGTGAATTAAGCATAGTGACGACGTTTGGGCTCATTTAACGGCTCGACAAAAAGAAAGGCAGACCTCCTACCAGAAGCTTTTTTCTTTGATGAAACGATAGGCTTAGGCTGGCGCCTCATGGGTGAAGAAAAGGCCCATATCAAGGCTTATAAGGACATCGGCCTCTAATCGCAAAATTTCCCGTCAATTGGGGCGTTGTGCCCAAGTAGTAAATAACTTTGTTAATTTAAGTAAAAGTACGCCGTAAAAAAAGAGTTCCGGGCGTCCAAATTCTATTTCGGGACAAAACAAGCTGCAATTCTAAATAAAGCGTCGAACTCTGCGCCTTCGGCGAGGGCAATTGCGGCGGCGGCCGACGTGCAAACGAACGTGCGAAATGTGCAAAGCTTCCTCAGGAAGACACAATGGCATAAAACACAAGAAAAAAACAACGATTGACCGCTTACAGATGAAAGCTCGTCTTGACTTCGCTCACGATAAAATGTCATGGACCACTGAGTGCCCGCGAAACGATGCCATGGACCACTGAGTAACACAGAGTGCTCTTTTCGGATAAAAAAGTTTAACTTTGATGAACCGGATCGATTTAACTATTATTTGCACGATGTCCGCAAGGAAGAACGAATTTTGTCAAAACGTCACCCAGGTGGCGGTCCAGTGGTGATCTGGGCTGCTGTCGGGTATTACACAAAGTCGTCGATTGTGTTTTTAGACGGTCGTGTTTATTCGACGCGCTACGGCGATTTACTAAAAGAGCAATCGGCGCATTTTAAGCTGATGAGAGGGCCAGGCTTCGTTTTTACTGACGATAACGCCCCGATTCACACCGCCAGGCTGATCGGAAGCTGGTTCGACCAACGTCACATTGAAGTCCTTCGCTGGCCTGCACTCTCACTTGATCTTAATATAATCCAGAATGTGTGGAGCTGGCTCGAACAATAAGTTTACACCGATAAAAAAAAATTCGAGGCTTAGGACAAGTTCTTGCAAAACGTCATTCAACATTTGTTTAACACTATAACAAACCGCACTTTTGAGGTTATCCGACTTAATGGGAAGTTTTAAGTATTAAGTAAAGTTGCTAAATTGCGTGAAATTAGCCCAATGCCGTTAATCCGCTTAATTTATTTCTTAAAACAAGTATCTTAGTAGTGGCCTTATATTTTTTCGCGGTGTAGCTGAGCCAAATGTGAAAATCTCGTGGTTCAATGTAATCCGAGACCCCAAATGTCGATAGAAGTCTCCGCGGTTACTCTCTGAGCATGTATCACTTTGATCTTTACACCATTGATCATAATAAAATGTAAAAAATGCGTAAAATGTAGTGGTTAATAAGTAGTGGTTTTCAAGCCACGTGCTCTACAATGAGACGTTCGGTTTTCCGCATGGCAATTTTTTAATTGTAAGTGAGGAATGCTAGTCCATCAGTGTAATTTTTCAGAGCGAGTCTTCGAGAGTTTTTCAACCGCGTAGGTTGCTTTGTCGCTAAGTTACGAGGTCGAAGAGCAATTTTAATGCATTAGCTGCTAAATGATTCAGGAGGAATCCGTGTTGTTCAAGTGGTAGATCTTGAATGACAACTTCGCGAAGTCGAGTACCTAACCAGTGACGTCAGTATTTTATGTATGACACTCGTTAACGCAACCTCACTGTAACTATTTGCATCAGTAGCATCTTCTACCCTTAAAAATTGGTAGCAATAAAGTGCGTCGCCATTCGTTATTGAGTATTGCATCTTGAAGTATACATGCGTTATATCGGTGCGCTATGAGCGTACATATAATGTCAACATTGGCATGTAGATGTTCATTTTTACTAACAACCCAGCTATGTAACGGCTTGCTCCCACAGATATGCTTGTATTGTTCATAATGTCTTTGATCGTTATACTGACGCCATTGTTTTTGAGTAATCTGTTGTATGGCTGTCTTTTTGCCCCCAGTTTTAACCGTTTTTATTTTGTTTGGAAGGTGCCCTTATCTAGTTCCCGTTTTGTTCTATATTGCCCTAGTACAAATGATTGCAATTCATTTTTATGTCTATAGCTTCATGCTTCAATTGCTGTTAATTATCTTCCGATCAAATTATTATTATTATTATTATTTTTTTACTAATTTTATTTAAGTGTAGCAAAATATACATTTGTGATGTAAGAACATGTACACAGCCCGCTGGGGCAAACCTCAAGGCGTTAGGTCCAGGCTTGGGCTGGTCCACCTAGCCAGGGTACCTCTCACCGAAGCGGCATTCCCCCTCTGAACATCTAATGACAGACGTTGCAGTAGATACTCGCCCGCCCTCTTGTCTCCTGTAGCAAGTACCAATTTTCTCCCGACATCATTGAGCAGTTTTGTCGTGAGCAACCCAGCCCCCCCCCCCCCAATGTCTCGAATGCAAGGGGTGAGAACAAGTGTGGGTAACCGATGCTTGAATACTTTCTGCACTTGGCTGCTTCCGCTAGGGCTACCGCGTGTCCTGGGCGGGTTGCGCCCGTACCGACCATTGAGGGGGCTAAAGAGTCGGTTACGGTCGCGTCCCACACCAGCATTTGGCCTCGCTCGAAGGGAGTCAAAGTCATACCAACAGGTCTCCTTCCATCGTCTCTGACTAAGCCAGACGGCTCCAAAATGCATGGGTAGCCTGCCGATAGCAGCCCTCTGCTAAATGTCTCGTTCAAAGCTGAGTGGCGTGCGATTCTGTCTGAACTCTGGGCACAGGAAAGTCCATGGTGACCTAGTGAGTCGACCTCGTCACCGCATCTGCACCGGTGTGGGGAGACTAGCTCTGCCCCCAACCTCAACCCAACTAGTATTCGTGTAGACTCGTCGTCCAGGAGGGTACCGAGCTGAGGGCTCGGGAGGGCGTGCAGCCATGCACCTGCACCCGATGAGGAAACCGCCTGTAACCTCGCTTTGTCGGTGAACGTAGGATGTTCGTCTAGGATGCGTTTGCTTCTTCTTCTCTCCCACGCGAGCAGGCCATGGCCCATAGCCGTATCCTGGCCCAGACCAGGGAAGCTTCGGCCAAAACCGTCCGGTATTCGCTGCTTACCCTGCGTATCGGCGGCGTCCGTTAGACGTGGCCTTATTTCTCGCCCTATTGTTTGTTGCCTGCAGTGCCATATCCGCCCAGATCGGGCCCACGTACAGCACCGTTGATTCGGTCACTGTCGCTACGAGTCTCTTACTGGTTTCCGACATTTCGCGGCTCTTTGTAAAATACGTGCTAGGATCAAGTAGATCAATTTGACTTTATCCGTCACGTACTTCAAGTGCGCCGATCCCTTAAGTCTTGTATCGAGGGCGACCCTGAGGCACATAGCTATAAGTCGCACGATGTTGTTTTTTACCTCGTATATTAATGTTTTACTACCACCAACGTCGTTTTATTGTTATTGTTGTAGTGGCTAATGTTTTTGGTATGCGTGTGTGTGGTTTTCGTATCGTCGGGAGAGTTGTCGCCTTGTTGTTGTTGTTGTTGTTGTTGTTGTTGCTGCTTGTATTGTTTTTGTTAAACTTATTCTTAATATTCTTATCTTCGCCTTTGTTTTGTTGTATTATAACTCTTGTGGACGTTATTATGTTGGTGTTGGTGATGTTGTTGTTGTTATCTTTGATACCTTTGTCGTAGTTGTTCTTGTACATGTTGTTGCTATTGTGGTTGTTTATATTATAGTTGTTGTTGTCTTCGTTGTTGTTGTTGTTGTGCTTGTCGTCATCACTGTCGTTGCCGTTGCCGTTGTTGTTGTTGTCGATGTATTGCCCTTAGTGCACTATTGCAAGCCGAATGCATCATGTTGCCATTTGTATCATTTGCGCTGGCCGAAGTTGCGATTGAGAGTAGTATTGTTGTTATTATTGTTGTTGCTGCTGCTTTTGTGGCTACTGTGGCCGTTGCTGTAGTTGCTATTGCTTTCGTGGTCGTTGTTGTCGTTATTGTTGCTGTAAAAGCTGTCGATCCTGTTGCGATCATCCTCGAACCTTGTTCTTCGCAGAATGCAAAGAAGCATGGACGAGATTTTGCTAGCAGCGTTCGTAGTAACAGTCGGAGCAGAGGTGAGAGTAGTCCAACTACAGCAATCTTGCTTTATAATAGAAGTATCATTTGTTGTTGTTGTTGTTCTTACGGTTGTTGTCGTAGTTGCTGTCCGCTGTTATTGTTGTTGTTGTTATTCATGCTATTATTGTCCCTGTTATTGATGCTAATAGCATTGTTCTTGTTATTGTTAATGTTGCTGTTGCTGTTGAGACTGCTACTTTTTATTGGTGTTATTGTTGCTAGTAATTTTGGTATTGTAACTGTTGTTGTTGTTGCTGCTGTCCTTATAGAGTAGAGTATCGTCAGGAGCCATCCCGGGTGGTGGTAGCATCGTCGTCGTTGTCGTGGAGCTGTTCCGCACTTAAAACAGCAGCCTGTCATAGAACGTGTAGTAGTAGTAGTAGTAGTAGTAATCGTAGTTGTAGTCGTCGTCGTAGTCGTCGTATGAGGTCGAAGTGAGAGTAGCTATCGACGTAGTTGACTTTTCCTCGCTGAAGTGGTGGTGGTGTCCAAGGTCCGTGAGCACCCAAGGTCCGTTGGGGGTAGTGCGCGCGTCGCGTCAACACTTTCCACTCCGTTGCTGCTGCTGCTACTGCTGGGGCGTCTGTGGCAAAAGCAATGACGGCGACAACTAGAAACGCGGCCAGTTGTAACCGAATGACGTTAAAGGAGCGCCTGCCATCGTAGTAGTAGTAGCTGAGACAGTCAATGAAGTCATCAGCGCAGTCAAGTCCGAGCCGCGTCGAACCCCCGAGCTCCACGATCTTCGTCCATCGGTCGTCATCCACTATATATACTACTGCCGAACCGCTGGATCGATCTGGCTGGCTTTATAGCCGACAAGCGCCTTATTCGTTTTCCCTAGCAGCAGCAGCAACAACAACAACGGCACCAACAACAACAACAACAATACTTCTTTCAGCTCTAACTGATCGCGTATGCATAGGTGCTGAGTGCAGTGAACGTACGGACGTTACAGTTTAACAACTATTCGCCAACGGTGAAGGAATTTCTCTGATACCTGAGTCCTCTAGCTGAGCCCAGCCAGCACTCCGCAGGCCGTGAATCAAGTGTTTGCCCGTGCCGGCCGTATACTACGGGAGCCGGTTTAAGTTTGTGCGGGCGGTGCCGTTTGCCCTCGTCTCATCGACTACCCCGTAGACTTGCTGGAATGTTCTGTGTACATGTGCGGGAATATATAGGAAACTTTTTGATTAGGTGCCTTCGACAGTTTCCTTTCTAACGCCTAATACATCTGTTGCTGCTACTGCTGTCTCCATAGCATGATCTAGAGTGCGCCCGGAGACTTTGGATCCGGTAAGTACACTACCAAGCAATAGATTGCCATACAAAAAGTAGGCGTTTGTGACTAACGTACCCACAATTGCGCTGGTAGTGTTGGCAGGTCCATAAAGATCTGTAACCGTCGGGACTGAAATTCTGTTTAAGAGTTCTGCGAGTCGCAAACAGTTAAACCGGGCCACTTGGTTAGAAAGTTGATCCTACCCAGACACTCCCCGATGAAATTCAAACAGACGTCTTTTGCCGCCGGGGATACAAAGCCTAAATGTTAGCTGATTGTGCTCTCTAAAGGGCTTCTCGATGTCGGATTTCTGTAGTATTCCATGTTACTAGAGGATGGACGTTAGTGGCCGCTAGATATAGACTGGATTCTCTCACGGTGTCGACGAAATTCCACGGGATTCGGAGGATGGGGGAGGACTACATATCTCTTATGAAACAGATCTATCTTCGCTATATTTTGTTATATACAAATGTATGTGTGTGCTTAGGTATATAAGATACACAAGCATTCCTGGATATTTAGGCCTTTGATACGCTCGTGCATTTGTAAGTGTCAGTGAAATGACTAATTTTTGTTATACTGACATGTCTGAATGGACATAGCTTTGAAAATTGCGCGAATGCGAGAGAACGGGTTCTTCAATCGAGAAACTTACCAACGTGATCCGAAGAGCGCTCTGCTTTGTCTGAAAGAAATCTAACGTTGGCTAGCGAAATAATTTCTCTCTCTATTTCTACAAAGTCCACGTATCGAAAAAAGTTTGCGAAACTCGAGATCTTTCGGTGACCCATTTTTTATCTTTTACGTTCAATTTCATTAGGATCTCGCCCTTGCGCTTATGAAGAAACAGCCAGAAAATTCGCGCTCAATGGAGGTCATTTTGGTACCAAAATCAATAGTCGTTCGATTATTTATATTATAGCCGCAAATTTAGTATGTACTAGAAAGCCATGTACTAAAAGTACATGGCTTCTTCTGCCCTTCGACGTCGGCTTTCCATAGAGACCGAAATTAGTCGAGTGAGACGCTTGATACCCTCACGGTGTGAAAGAAATGCCACGGGATTTCGTGGCGGGGGCGCGGGGGGAAAGGGAGAGATGGAAGAAAAGAAGGACAGTTTAGTGGGCTTGTGAGTACCACACTAGTTGTCATTAGCTACATGCGCATTAAACATCCCGAAACCCCTATAAAAATATATACATATGGTACACTATAACTAGAGCAATTGAAGAGTGTCTATCACTATCTAAGGCTATTTATATTTTCTTGTCTACCAAACATTACGCAAAACATTTTTTTATTGATTCGCCCACGTCAGCTAGGAACATCTGTGCACCGTAGATGGCATGACATAGTTGTGTAGTCTTTAAGTTTCTTAACAAGTCTACAGTACAGGAGCCGCTTCACCCGTAGATGCGTTGCGCCCAAAGCATTCTACTAAAGCAATGACTGTCTCCAACTACCTATCTCTCTATCTGTTTCTAATTGCAACCAGCGTCCTCGTGTATATTAGAAGCACCCTTTATATACAATATTTGGGTAGCAAGTAAGAGGTTAGTGTCTGCTTTGAGGCGCCTCTACTATTCGTTATAATGTTAGATCCGCCAAATGGCGACAACGTAGTTAATCGCCTAGAGTAGGCAGGACGTTCGAATTTACATTAAATACTATAAACTATTGGTCCATATGCGTGATAGCATTCCATTGACTTTTATATGCACGCATCATTCATTTAGTCCTTGCCTCGCTTACTTGCTACCTTGCCTCTCTGTTCTTAACCTGTATATTATGGTGCCCCTAACGATTGGTACGTAGACTCCGTTCATAAGTACCTTGGGGAAGTACTTGCCGTAGGAAACTTACTATATACGTATGTACCTCGCCGTTCCTATTGGCTTTTGGGTGCGTCTGCAGTATTTTTTTATTATCTAATGTATGCACTAGATTGACAATTACTGCAAAGATGTCTCCACCTCATTCGTGGAGTTTAAGCCATACCCAGCGTCCACAGTCGTTCTATACATGCGTGTACGGCTGTGATTTAGCATGATTACACACGACGAGACAAGTTCACTGAGTCTAAATGTCAGTAGCTATGTACGTTACTCTCAGTATGACGCTACATTAAGTAGTTATTTACTTTAGACTAAGTATTACGCAGCATCTATTCGTATGGTGGCATGGTTGCCCTAGCGGAGAAGTCCCGACATTGACAGATTTCACCAAAACACCGCATATAATAACAACGTAACGAGCGCTAAATCGGAATAGGCTCAAATCCACCTTTAGCGAGTACCGCAATCAATGTCTGACCAGATGAACGGTGTCGGGCCATGCAACGGCAAGATCAACGTTACAGGAATCAGACAGACAGCTCAAACATACACAGCTAATAAACCGCACACTCACTCTCAAGTTCGGAACATCTTCTCTCGCAGGCGGGCCTGTAATGTCATTCCGACTTTGTGCCGCAACCAGAAAAGTTAGGCGTAAGGGCTGCTTTCAGCCAGGTTATGGCCTGTTGCTCTATGCATAGTGTATGTAGGTCTTCGTTCGAGTGTTCGAGGCGTTCGGTCAACGAACCCGGTCACATTACGTAGGCAAGCACTGTAGTCAACCAACGACACCAACGACCTGGCCAACGGCCAGGTGATCTTCGTTGAATCACACACATATATATATATATATATATATATATATATATATAAACAATATGAATCTTTTGATCTGTGGCCGGCTAATAAAAACAGCAGCTGCTTACGTAAGTCTTTGTACACATAGCAGGAAAACATTAGCAGGCGAATATGTATTGGATCATCGACCCGTTATTAGTGATTCGTCGAACCCCTTTGTCGTAGTAGTTGTACTAATAGTTGTTGTTGTTGTAGCAAAGTAGTAGAAAAACAAGCTGGAAAAACAATGAGCTGGAAGGACGAGCCGAAGAACAACAGCTAACAAGAACACTAATAAAAGAAGCTCAAAGAAGAATCTTAATGTTCAGCGATGTAAAACGCTGTGTGTTTGAACAAAAAACAAACGTGTTCTGATGGAAATGATTGTAACATGTTTTTAATAAACAAACAAATAAAATTAGAAAGGATAGCAAGTCTAGTGCAGTGCCTGGACGAGTCGAACCAGCGATTACAGAATTCTCGCCATTGTTACAATAAAGGCATCTGGCTGCTCAGTCTGATTGGGACTGGAAAGCAGATGCCTCCTTGACAGCATCACAACAGCGACGACAGTTTGTCGACCGAATCTTCTAGTTTTCGTCACCTTTTTGGGAAGCAAAGACGGAAAAACGGGTTTCTGGTGCCACCTAGTTTTCACTACTCCTAAATTGTCACTTTGGAGTCAGTTGGCTTCCCATTTTAAGTGCTAAACTGAAGTGCACTTGCCTATGGCCAGAAAAACGCTTTAGCAAAACGAAGCGTGTCTGTTCCCAGCGCAGATAAAATGACTATTAGCGGAAAAAACAATGACTATTGTGGATTCTCCAAGTGTGCATCTTTTTAGGTCGCAGGCGATGAAAGCGTTGTCGGTGATGAGAGTCGTTGCTATTATTATTATTATTATTGTAAGAAGCCCCATGGGAACTACTGCAGGCATTGGTTTCTAAATTTGTACGCACAATGAAAAATATTAGTTCACAAATTGACTGCTTTAAATATATATATATATAGATCAGTCAATATTTGAATGATATATATATATATATATATATATATATATATATATATATATATATATATATATATATATATATATATATATATATGTGTCTCTGCGTAAATTGCTTGGAATAGCGCACGAAATATTTCTGTGATTGTGTGCATCTAAAAATAACTCAAACCTCACCACATGGCCTTGCTACTGTCTCTTCAAAGCGAAGATAAGTTTGTAAGTTCCTATGCCTGTGTAGGAGGGATTGCAGCAATCGTTACGGGCCATAACCCCAAATATATTCATTTGAATCGACTATAGAATGCTCACAGAAAATTCTGCATATTTTTGCATACACTAACGCATTGTGCTTACGTGATGTTGTTGTTAAATTCACGCATCAACACTGCCGGCCAGTTATTAGAGCAGTAAGCAGCACGTTACGCCTATACTAATTAAGTATGCAGAGGAAAAACTGCTCAGACGTTGCCCCACGAACCTGTCGGGCTATTTTTTGCCAAGTGACCGCACTGGACTTGTCGTTTGCCCTTTCCTAGATATAAGTGCTCGAATGATTAAACACTTTCTACATGATTGTTGTCGATGACGAACACGTGCATACGCTTGGGTCTATTTGTACTCGCGACGAGAGTGTTGTGTACCCGGCGAGAAACCCCCCTTAAAGGAGTTCCTACTACGACGGCCTGATTTACTATACTATATATATATATATATATATATATATACTATACTATACTATATATAGTACAAATAGGTCGTCGATCAAAGGCGGTGTCATCAGCGCAAAGTCTAAGGAGCGACAGTCCTGCTTTCTTCTGAAGATGTTCACGACAAATGCACTTAGGCGTCAAGAATAGATCCCGCCGCCAATCAACACGGACCTTGCGGCGCTGCTCGGGCAACGCAATTAAATTTTGTTTCTATTCCACCCGACTGCACTTGACAAGCATTAGCCCCCATATTCGTACCCCTGACTCGCTGCCTGCAGGCAGTCTCCGAATCTCCTATGAAACACTTCCCATATGTGAGGAGAAGAGAAAGAGAGAGGGAAAATGAGTCTCACAATAAGTTCTCACGCAACGTCAGTTATTGGGTGTAGGTAAGACAACGCGTGTTCTGATGCCGGGAGAGGCGTCTTACATACCGACGAATTACATTGCGCCAGCCTCCCTTAACTGAGTTTAGACTGCACCTTTAGAGCAGGCACCGAAATTAGCTCCTAAAGCGATTGTCGTTCTTGATGCCTATTATGTGAGCACTTAAGTTTTGTAAGATGCAGTACGCTGTGCATAACCACAATAAGCTTATTTCGGCCAATCCATATGATCGGCGTTAGAGACCGGCGTGTTAGAGGAAGAGGAAGAGAGAACGTGTGATAACGTATTAATACGTTTTTCTTAAATATGGGGGCTTTATGGGGGCTATACTTCTACGAGCTTCGACAGTGTTGGCATATCTCCGGAACTCGAGCAGAGAGACGCACTTCCACGTTGGTGTTTCGTAAAACTAATCTGTCGTTTGTTTCAAGAAGCCATATGGCCCTAAAGCAGAGACGATTGTCTGACTCCGCAACGTCTAATCTATCAGCTTTGAATTGAGCAGCGACATTTGTCTCGATTATTTTGCATGACGAGCACAAAATACGCGTACCGAGCGTGAACGACGTGAAACGGCCGCAAGGACTACGTAGAACGGCCAGCAGTTTTGCACACGTCCTATATATATTGAAGAGTGGAAAGCTAATGCCCACTTGTCAGAGAGAAAGTAGGGGACAGAGGTGTGATGCCCTCTATGACACTAGTATGCGTCGTACAACAATGATGCAGCCTGCTGACAGATAAATGTACGATGCATCAAATGCTTCATGCTTGTCTACAACATAGGTCGCGCTAGATACGGAGCAACTTATGTTGTAGACGGGCGAGCTATATATATATATATATATATATATAAGAAAAATTCTAAACAAATACTTAATATAACGGATAATACAGCTGTGTCAGGGTCTCGTTTAGCAATGAATGGTATGTTTCTCAATTTCACTTTTTAAGGAGTAGATAGGGGTCAGTAAAATAATCGTTTAAGTACGCGAGCGCAAACAAGCGATCATGGCCCGTTAACACTAGTTACTCGTTAGTTCTCACTAGTTGCTATACTACGCCAACGCTCTCTTGTGGTAACAAGATTTAATCCCTAAGGAATATACGTGCAGGGAGTTCCGTATGAATAACCTCTTGTTGTTGCAAAGATCAGCAACAGTAATAATAATTACGTATCTGTCTGTAATTAGAAAGCCGCAGAACCAGAACTCGCTGAAACTGGGTACGGATGTAGTTCTTTGTCGGTTGGAACACTATGCCCCCGGTACGGCGTCTCACAGCAACATCTAGTGACACGAACCTAATGCTCGTAGAAGGAATGTCGGATGTCTTTTGAATGACGAGCTCGTCCATGCCTAGCGTTACCTCGGCTTGTGGTCGTCTGGCTTGCGTCGTAGAGATGGCCATAAAACAGTCCGGTTTCATGAAACCAATCAATAGAAAACGACGTCTTCATTGTGTGCCTTCTTTTTGCTGTAAACGGTTCTCTTACGTCACACATTCACACTACTATGTACTCAAGTGGCACGCTAATTAGATAGTGTTTGTCGCGGCTCACGTTTCTACAGTTCAACCTTAACTTTCCGCCTAAATACCCGTATTGCAACTAGCCTAAGATCAAAATAATCCCCATCAAGCATGCGCACTATTCTGAACGTCTGCGCTTTACTACCACTATGGTTAGTTTTCAATGTACTGGACGTGAATGTGATGTCTTAAGAATAAGCCATCGTAAGACCTCGACTTCTGCACACTTTCCTTCATACAATAAAATCGTTTTATTAGCCAATATTGCACGACTTTCAGAAAAAAGGGAAGTTATTTTTCAAAAAGGCCGCTATATTTAGTTTCCTACAACGATCAAATCTATAGTTTGAAATTGCGCCTTCTGGAAAACGATGTCCGTTGAGCCACATCAACACAACATCAACTCAGACGAAAGGTGTATATATATATATATATATATATATATATTTTTTTTTTCGCTCTTAAATTTAACATTTCTGTCCATTCCCCCAATCTAATCTCAGCGAGTTCCAGAACTCCCTTAATAGCGGCTGCGTTCAGTCAACAACAATCAAACTTATAATGCACACTTTATTTTTATCTGAAATGATTTTAGACAGTGTGTAATTGGCAATGTTAATAAACCCCTACGGAGAAGTCTAAGCAGTGCAATCAGCGAGAAACAAGTGTACTAATACTCCATCTAATAAATTATCATTTTAAAACTGTGCTTGTATTATTTCCATAAAGATATATGCAAAAAGTTAAAAACATACATATTGTTAATTTTGCAACAACTTTGCATTTCAAGATGGCACATAATTACAATACAGTCGTCATTATATAAAATATATATGAACACTTCAGCGACCGTCTCACCGAGCGAGTGCAAAGACCGCCGATGCGTCTGGCAGCTCGCTGCGTGGTATTTAGCTCATATATGCGAGCAGAACCGCAAACAGATATATATATATATATATATATAGATATATATATATATATATATATATATATATATATATATATATTTATATATATATAAATATATATTTGTCCGGAACGGGACAGCATTACATTGAACCCTAGCGTATCTGATCAGTCAGTGCAGATCCCGTTTAAGGCGTTTAACCCGCCTACGGCGGCTTTTGCGTTTTCAAATCGCACAGCTTTGTTACCTGGAATATCGCTTGAGAGCTCCTAAATTCTGCCTTCTTTTTTCTACACAAAAGCTTACTCGCGGCTCGCTGGCCCGCGCATTTAGTCCATTTAACGGTCCATACCACTAGGGCCATGCTAAATCCAGAATGTTATGCCTGATGTTTGATGTCTGCCCCGGTCTTCAGTAAAAAGCAACCTTCTCTGTCAATCGTTGACTCAAGCCAGTCTGTTTTTGACTGCTTGTTCAACATCGAAACGCATCCTTCGACCGCCGGCGATGTGACATCTTATGGGTGTGTAAGCGCGGGTTTCTCCCCCGCCACGCCGTGTCACTAGATGTCGTGGCCTAGGCTAGAACGCAGCCAGCAACGCAGAAGCATCCAGATGGCATAAGCAATTCACTCATAGTAAAATGAATATCAATAGTTATTAACGTTACTATTATTATTATGATTATTTATTTAGTGTTAACCTTGCGGACGGTTCTTGCTGCTTACGTAACGGACGCCGAGCTGTAGGAAACATGGGCTCGGCTAGCCTCGCTTGGCGACGTCGCCAACGTGGTCGTCTTTGACTTTGCTTGTCGCTGCCAAAATCTGATGATTGTAAAAACGCTTCTGGTGCCGAAGTGAGAACGACCACCACCACCACCACTACCCCCCTGACATCAATATCATCAAACCCATCACTGTCAACATTATTATTATTATTATTATTATTATTATTATTATTATTATTATTATTATTATTATTATTATTATTATTATTATTATTATTATTATTATTATTATTATTATTATTATTATTATTATTATTATTATCATCATCATCATCATCATCATCATCATAATCACCGACATCATTGGCGTCATCCCTATAAGCATGTGAATGCAACGCTTGCTCATACAGATTCTGCTGCCTTTCTGTCGCTCACTACGAAATAAGTGGCGACTACTTACGAATGTCGTTAGAGTGAATCGTGTCATCGGTTCAATCGAAACAACACACGCGTTTCGCGGCTTATCTATTTTACGTCATTTTCGTTCTTCATTATATGTTTTCTGGCTTCGGCCAAATACATCTTGATTCTTTTCAATGGTGACGACGACGACGAAGACAGACGTGCTTGGCACTAAGAAGTGCGGGAGTGCCAATTATATGGATCACCTTGGTAGGTGATCGGCGGCTTGATCCATGCACGATTGCCATATGCACGCCGTGGAAAAAAATGAGCATGCATGTCATATATAGATTATTTTTAAACAGTCAAAAAGTACCATTAAAACAAAACAATGTCGTATTTTGTTTTTACTAGTATTAGTATTATAATTAGTACTACTACAAATAAAGTGCGGCAGAAAGTTTGAATGACAGTTTTATTATTACTAGTGTGCCATGCTGCTCTCTCCCGGGGGTATACATGCATACTCAGTATGAGTGAAACACATTTAATGATATATATATATATATATATATATATATATATATATATATATATATATGCTACTCATAATAAGCGTTTCTTCAATAGAAATCTATAGGCTTACACGAGAAACAAATTATCGATATCTTCCAGTTGTGCGTCGTGTGGGGATGGAACCCGCAACTATGGTATCAGGGTCGCAGGCCATTAGCTATAGCCTGCTAACCTAGAACCCCGTTAGACCAAAACATATATAGCGGTTAGTTAGGTATATCCCGACGTGCTTTTTTTACATAAGTTCGCTATTGCGGCGTACCAGCACGAGCTATCACAAATAAAAAGCCTCTACCCATTTGCAAATGTTTCAACAAATTCACACATTAAAGGCATACAGCAGAAAGACGAGAAATAAGAACAAGCGTTTTCTGTGCTTGATTCTCGTTCTATTATGTAAGCAATGCATTTGTAGTTAGATGTTACGATAAACCCGTTGTCTAAGTAATATGCTTCTGAATAACCGACGTATATATATATATATATATATATATATATAGAAGGTCATTGCCCATATACCTCGCAAGGGCTATGGGCAATGACCTTCCATTAGTTTTCTGCAAATGATTGCTTTCTGTGTGGTAGATATAAATATATTAATGTTTCCGATGGTCAGACGAGCAACGTACTGTAAATGCATTTCATCACGCGTGTGGTTATATCAAATACGGTAGCGCATCAGTTGTGTGGCCTGCGGCCATGTTTATTTCCAGTGGGGTTTCTGTGGGTTGTAATGGCTTTTCGACCCTCTCCCGCACCTGCGCAGGTCTGTCGATAATTTGATGAAATCGGCAAACGCCGTAGGCAACACAAAGGAGACATATCTTTGAGCTGAGGTCGATGACAGCTTGGCAGAACCGCTTGATCGGAGAGATGGCAG